>JAPYZL010192607.1:0-18362 GCA_030522825.1 Platygaster orseoliae | reverse complement strand
ATTTATTAATATTTCCCTAGGGAAGAATGATTTGTCCCGCTCATTCGTGAGTACCCCAAAAAGTGGATTTTTTTCCCACATTCCATGCAAAAAAAGTGACCTTTTTTGTGGATGCATGGGAAAAAAACTATTTAAAGTCAGACTACAATAATAAGAAAATTTGGACATTAAATTAGATGAACATAAAAATCTTAGATCATTACAGTTTGGACACTGTGGTGTCCTACCAATTTTTTTTTGCTGCAGTAGCTAATTTTTTTGTTAGAAATAAGATTAGTTAAGGCAACAAAAAAATTAGCTACTGCTGCAAAAACAAGTCGTCCTGTCAAGTTGTGTTAAAACATCACATATTTTTGCTGACACAGCAAATCCTTTTTTTTCGTGCAGTTTTGATGTGGATGAAGAAAATTATGTAATAAAAACTAGTCATTCATTAATGAATGAACAAATAACTTTTTGAAAATTTGTTGATTAGGAATTCTCGTTGTAGATTACAATTTAAAAAAAATTTTATTTTTTTTGCAAGTAAGTTTTGTAAATATATTATTTTTAACTTTCAAATATTGTAATTCTCGTTCGGTTTTGAATATTCCAATTTCAAATGGAAGTTTATTATTAATTTTACTTTGTTCATGGCAAATATCAACAAATTTTTTAAGTATTTTTTATAAGTATAGTGAAGTTTAATGGAAATTTTTATGAGAAAGTGTTATATTTTGAACTACAATTTCAATATTTTATGGTGGAAAGTACAATAATTTTTCTCACACGGAAAAAATGGATATGCTGTAGCAGAAAAAAGATGCGCTGTTTTAAAACTTCAGAATGAATTTTTTTTTATAAGTAGTTAGTTTTGTTGCCATAAAAAATCATTTTTTTTGTCAGAGAACAATTACTATGCAAAATATTCATTGTATAGTAATTGTGCTCTGATAAAAAAAAGATTTGTCAGGAAACAAAATTATGAGCTACTGCTGCAAAAAAAAATCTTTTTGTTAAGTTTCCTTGAACTGATTTCTTTTTGCTGACACAACAAATCTTTGTTTTTCTGTGTGGCCATCTAATATGCTTTTTCAGCTTGTTATTAATTGTTTTTTCTGAAGTTCAATATCCTTTCGAAAGCTTATTCACTTAAGCTTCTTTTTTCTTGGATTTGCATTTACATGAGTACATACTGTTTTATAGTTTGTTTATAATAGTGTATTGGAAATTTTAGAAAATAACTAAAATTCTATACATAAAACCATTACCCATTGATCCAAAAAAAATTAAAATATTTAGTTCCAAATTTAAAACTCTGTTAGACTCATAAATTTTATCCTTATCCTTCAATCTTCATGTTTCCCTTTAAATACTGAAGTCAGTTATATTCAGCCAGAATTATAATTTATCTAATACACTTTTTTATGTGCACTGGTATGACATTTCTCACAGTATAGTGTATACCAAAAATACTTGGTACTGTAAAAGCTTTTCATGTCATGAAGGAGACTCCTGCAATATTTTTCAAACGTTTTTTAGAACCCGCACAAAATTGTTGTGATGACATTTACACTCCACAATTTTATGTAGAATAGTTTTTTATGGACTACACCTAAAAAAAAATTATTTTCCTATTACGTTTAATCAAAATTGCACTATAAATTTTTAATTATATTTCAAATGTCCAAATAGTAAAACTCACACCATAGATACTCTACTCTGTAAAGCCAACATACCTTAACAGATTCTAGAAAAGAAGAGTAAAATAGGAAATGGTGTTGATTTTGTACATTTTTTATCCATCAATTTCTCTAATACTGAATTTACTAAATTATGGCATGAAAATTCCTCATTTTTTTAATTCATACCACAAAATAATTTGTACATCGTCCTATGTATAAATTTATAAAAATGTGCACAATCACCCTGTGCACAAAAAAAAGGTGCTCAATAAATTTGTGCGCAATCAACACCATCTTAAAAATGGGTATGATATTCCTCGTTTTTCGCGCTATCAAGAGGGTAGCTGCGGAGGCGGTGGCGGGAGGGGGGAGGCAAGAAGGGAGCTGGGGCGGCAAGATGGTATAGAAGAGAGAGGAGACCGTGTTTAAATTGGTAACTCTAGAAGATCAAGATGAAAAACGAGCCAAGGAGCAGCGGCACGCCCGTTACCCGGTGTTCTCTTCAGCCACCCACTCGCCCGTGCTAACCTCCCCCCCCCTTCCACCCACCCACCTACCACCCAAGCCTCTTTTTAGCCCATAGAAGTCGAGCTATATACCGGCACCTGGTCTAGGCTGCAGCGCCTCTTTGAGCGCGGCCCTCGCCCCCGTTTTAATATTAATGTGAAGCTTGATGGGAAACCCGGAAGAAGGAAAATTCGTGTTAAACAAAAAAATTGTTATTGCGAAACTTTGGGATGGATAAAATTCAAGATTTATTCGAATAATTGAGAGGATTTGAGTTTTAGGTTTTAATATTTTTAGTAAGAAATCGTGGATAATAACATTTTATTTGACGCCATGTGTGAAAGGCCACTTTTCCACACTAGTAAAGAAATGATCTATTTTTGTAGCTGTTGATTTTTAATCAAGCCTTTTCCGTAAAAATAATGTATGGGAATTATTTCTGTAATGTTCTTATGCATTTAAATTATTATTAACTCTTTTATCATATTTATATAAGCTACACGTTGCATTTCTCTGTTTTATTTTCTTGAAGGTTCAGATATATTGCTAGCTTCATGATTACAATATGAATTTCTTATATTTTGGTAAACTGACATTTGCATCAAATCACTATATCTTGTCATTTTTGTTAGGTATAAATTTGAATATTCTGATAAAATAAATTTTTCGAATGTTATAATAAAGAATATAAATTAAATAATTAAAATTAAATAAAATAAACAATATCAAATAAAATTATTAAAATTATATAAATTAATTTAAATTATTGAAATCAAATAGAATTAATAAAATTAAATAAAATTGGTAAAATTTAATAAAATGAATGAAATCAAATAAAATTAATTAGATCAAATAAAATTATTAAAATTAAATCAAATTAATGAAATCAAATAAAATTATTGAAATGAAAGAAAATTATTGAAATAAATAAAATTTATGATATCAAATGAAATAATTAAATTCAATAAAATAATGAAAATCAAACAAATTCAATAAAATTTAATAAAGTTAATGAAGTCAAATGAAATTAATAAAACTTAAAAAGATTAATAAAATTTAATGAAATTTATAAAATCGTATAAAATAATAAAATCAAATCAAATGAATAAAATTAAATGAAATTCTTCAAAATCATATATTTGAAAATTTGAATATTAAATATTGAATTCGTCTTTTGATGACTGACAGTCAGTTAGCTTTCCTGAAAAATTCTTAGTTTTAAAATATTATTTAACTTTTGATTCTCTTAATAAATACTTTGGGGATATTGGAAAATTTCATAGTTGCTTAACTGCCCAAAAATTTTCAATAAATTTCATGGTTAATCTGACATCAATTTGTCAAGACCATTTTTTAACATCGAACAGTCATGAGCTGTCACAGAAATGTAAGAATGTGGAAACTAATAAAATTTTTGAGATATATCCAAAAACGTTCAACTTGATTTTCGCGAATGTCAGGAAAAATTACACTCTCATAATTTAATAAAATATTTAAAAAATTGTTGAACTTGAAAATCCCATAACTATTTAAATCGTAAGAATTGTCACAAGTGTTTAAAATTTCGAAGGCGTTCTACACTTTTTTTTGCTGATTTCGAGCAAAATCATTATAATGAAGATCGTGAAATTATTACAATAGTGAAAAAAAAAACTGTACAAATGCAAACTCGTTACGAAATTAATTTCAAAAATGATGAATAATGATTGTTTGCTCAGAAAACTGATTTTCTATTCCATGGTGACGTTTCAACTCTATTTAATAAAGTCTGTATCAAACAATTATGAGAATTTATGTATTATTTCATATTTTTGTAAATTAACTATAATTAAAAAAATGCCCATTTTATTCCGCATGAGTTATAACATTTTTTGACTCTTAAACATTATTATTTAGGATTAGTACAGTAAAATATTCAGAAATGGTTTCCGCTGGAACACTTAAAAATTCGTCTAATTTTCCGAAAAAAATCTTATTTTATTTATTTTGTCTGTTTAATAATATTCGAATACAAAATAATTTTTCATGCAGTTTATATATTAGAGATTTGATACATTACAATGAAATAAGAAATCATTTAACTAGGAAAACTATCTAGTTATATAGTTTCTCAACGTCATTCACTTTCATTTTTACCACTCAGCAAGTTATATAAATATATGTTTCATTTGATTGATAGAGATGATTTTGTGATATTCAAATTAAATAAATTAAAATAAATATATAGTCAAATCCTTAAAAGTAAAGTGAAACATTCTGTGTCAAAAAATGCATGTAATAAATATCCTGTCTTAATTTTTAGTATTCTTCGCATTAAAGTACATTTTTCATACCGTTTTCACACTGATACATAAATTTATTTAGTTTACCAAGATTATACATAAAATTTATGCACTTCGAATTTTTCGTTTTTTCTGGGTTAAAAAAAACTCCACTTTTTTCGTAACTCTACAGTCGCATTTTCTATACTTTTCCGATATTCGAAAGTTTTTCCATTCAATTCGCACAATTTCAGAATTCTTAGAATTTATAATATGAATATAAAAAAAACCTGTTAATCAATCTATGATACTGAAAACTACCAATGCAACAGATATCTGCACTCCATTCAACGCGGCTCCAAATCCCCTACATTTATCCTCGTGAGCAAGGGCAACACGTTGGGTGTTCGAAAAGTTTTACAAGTTGAAAAGAAGAGGAAGGAAGGAAGGAAGAAAGGACGAGTTGACCCAAACTGGGGTGGCCAGGAAGTGACCACCTGGAGATACGGGTTGACCGGTCAGACGAGTTGCGCGTCAAAAAATTCCGTGGAAAAACCGGTTCTCCGGATGGCGCAATGAAAGAAAGGGTTCGCTGACCGTTGGTCGACCCTGGGCAGGGGGCCGCGTTTCGCGAGATCAACGAGGGTCACCGCCGAACTCCGTTGTTGCATCAACGGGATAACTTACCCAGTGCCATTTGCTCGGTGTCGCTTCAAGAAATATGTTTAGAAACAGTAACTTATTTTTTTGTTGCCTCAAGAAATATTTTGATTTTTTTGAGAATATAATGAATATTCTAGAAAAAAAATTATTAAATGACTTAGTTCACTGACTTAATCACTCAGATTTTCTGAACTTTCTTGTAAAAACATTTCAGAAACTCTACAATGCAAGATCAAAAAACTAAAAAAACCATTTAGGTCCCTAAAACTTCCTAATTCTCCTTCTTTCTATTTCATGATTTCCCGAAAACGCTCCAAGCTCGCCTTTCCAATGTCGAAGCATTTCCTTATCGCTGGTGCTGCTGTTTTATTGTTGTTGTTGTTTTTGTTGTTGCTGCGGCGGCGGCACAGGCAGATTAAGGACCCGCTCGAGGAACCATTCGTCTTGGTATCCGCCCGGGGGAGAAAGAGGCGGCAGAATGCTCTAAAATATAAGCCAGATCCGCCAGGGAGATAAATGCGAATCCATCCCTCGCTGGAAATCTTGGCTCGAACCACCCTTGACAAGATTTGCGCTGTTTCTCTTCGGTTCTACACTTTCTTGTATTTTATAACGTGGATTTTCTTGAGACGTTCTTTGAAATTTGAATTTTCGAGAAAAAGAGTGCAAAAATCGGTCCCTTGTGTAAATTTTTCATTGCTATACATACTATCCAATTATTCTTACTTGAATTATTATATTTTCTATATTAATAAATCAAAATCACTTTTCGCAAACACTAACAGTATTTTTGAAACATTTATAAATATCTGTCATAGATACAACTTAAAGTTTTCTTTGAAAAAATAAACTTTTTTTCACAAATTAATTATAAGTGATCATTGTATACTTTGACCATAATTAACGTTGGTCTACATTTTTTGATAATTTTAAAATTATTTTCAGCAAACTGGTTTGTTGAGTTTATGATTTTTTTAAAAATTTATTTATCATTGATTTATTTTTCCAAATTCACTATCTTTTTCTCGTTTCTTCACGTCTTCTTTCACTTGCTATATTTCCTTTTTTTGCCCCTCTTCTTCCTCTTCACGAAGCCCTTGGCTGCCACGGGATAAGGATCGCTTTGCATACGATCGCCATTTTGTGGAGCATAATTTAAATTTCGTTCCATTGTTTTGTCGCTCTTCTTAGTTGCGAGAGCCCCACAACGCCTTTGGCTCCCCCGGCGGAATTTCCCCGCTGCAGACGCCCCCTCGTCCCGCGTTTCCAAGATACTACGGTCGCAGCCCTTCTTACCCCTCCCCCCCCTTACCATCTTCCGCCGCCCCCTCGTCCTCCCGCCAACCCCCTGTCCCGAAGGGGGCGCATGGCCATTTGCATGAAATTAGAATCAGAATTTTCTTGCACGGCAAAGACGTCATCGCGCCGACTGGCGAAATTTTAATTAGCGTTTCCTCCTTGAGAAAAAAGCTCCCCTGTTTCTCATTAGGCTCTGGGAAATCGAAACTTGACTGCGTGGGTGAAGTTTTTTGTTAGTGGTGATTTTTCATGGTGAATGAGAAGAGTTTTAGGAATGAGGAATAATTTGGGAAGAACTTATTTTTGTCTTGAGAATAATAGGATTTCAATAAAAAAAAATTTTTTTTCAAATTTCATTCATTTATATTAACTGCACTTCTTGTTATTTGTAAATTAGCTGAAATTTTATCACATACAATGTTGTTTTCTAACGTGAAATCCATTTGATTCACGTCAAAAGTCATTTTTTTATGATCAATATTGGCACTTCGATAATTAAGTGCATGTTTTAAAGATAATTCGAAAAAAAATTGAGATATCTCGAAAAATTAGCATGTAAATAACGATATATTTTCACGGTTATGGTAATCAGAATTTGCACGTAATGAACATTTTCAATTTCTGGTTCCACTTCAAGTTCCACGAAGTTTGACGCGGTTCAAGTTTGTCCCCTAGTTATTACAACTTGAAGTGATGTGATAAAAATTTAATGGAATAATGAGGTTAAAACTAAGTCGAAAATGAAGGAAAATCGAACTTCGTCTTTCTGCAACTATATTTATTTATTTGAATCAATATATTTTTGATGTATATTCATCGCGTTGAACGATTTTTGTTCAACGCGAACAAACAAATGAATAAACAAACATGAATAAAGGTTTAAACCTTTATTATTATACTTTCATTAATGATTAAAATAGTGTTTATCAGCTTGTAAAATTCTTGCGTCATTCATACAGGAATCTGAAAGTTTAAAATTACGATAAGTTGTAAATCGCACAAGTTTTTTGAAAAAAATCTCTTACAGCATATATTCAAAAACTTCAAAAAAATGGGTAGTTAAAGTTTCAGATTTTTTATTTCTGAAATTCAAGCAATGATGTGACGTCACACCCCTCACTCTAGATTTTTTAAACCTCTGTATCTCACGCGGTTCTCAATTAAATAACAAATAAAAAAACACGTGTCAATTTTTTTCAGTTATGTAACAGACGTATATCATAGAATTTTTTCGTCTAATTATTCTTTTTTTGGAGTTATAGTAATAAAGTTTCGAAAAATGTGCCGAATCATCTAGTGCACATTCTGAAAAACCAAAAAGGTTGTCTCAAATAAACGTTTGGTCTTTATAAGACCAATTAAATACTTAATTTACATAAAGAAGTTTTTAGTTCAGACCAACAAATTTTTCTTGACTGTAAAATATCTCATCTGAACTTATCTAAGATAAGGCTAGATATAGTGACAAAAAAGTTAGAACACAGTCGAGGAAATTTCTGTATGTAATCTCAGTTGCGTTTGACAGGTCCTTTTCATTTTTTTTTCTTTTTTTATTAATTCTATTAATTATTGATATTATTGATATTATTGATATTATTGAGATTATTGATATTTTTAGTTCTGACAAACGAATTCGCGGTAGCAGAAACATGAATTTTCTTGACTTTAACAAAACTCGATAGAGTCTAATAAATTCGTTTGTCTGAAGTGAAAATTTCTTCAAATGAACTAAATACTTTATTGGTCAAATAGTTTTTTCAGTGTACTTTGAAAAATTTCCTCAAAGTTCAACGACTAACAGTAAGAAATCAATTTCCTCAAGTCAACCCCTCGATCATCCCCAACATGACCGCGCTTTTCCTGGTCACTCCGGCTTGCAGCCACCCCTTGCAACTTGGCTCAATGGGAGCGCTCGTGGATTCCATGAGCGCGGAAGGACATTAATAAGAGCGAAGCGAGGGTATGTATCGAGGACGTATATTCCGCGAGCCGCGGTGCGTTTATGACAGTGCTTAGTGTTCACGGCGATGTAGCCGAGACGGCGCGCGCCGTTGGATGCTCCCGGCGCCGCGCGAGCGCTCGCAACAATGGACCGAAATAAATAGCTCGCCTTTCGTCTTTTGTTTCTTGGGTCCATTGTCGGGGGAGCTTGGCGAGATAAGAAAACAAGAGACGCCGTCGCTGTTTACGAGCTCCTCTCTCCCTGCGACACGTTACGGCAACTACCAACCACGACTTTTTGTCACGAGCATTTTCGCAGTGAAATAAGAAAAATTAGAATTGGTACAGAGAGCACCAAGGATTTTTGTCTCAGGAAATACTGTTTCCAAGATTCATGAAAATATATGTTCATTAAAGTGGGAGTTAATTTGGTGATGTTGGAATTTTATAAATTTTGTTTCAGGTCGACTGCATTTTAACAGAAAGTTGATAAATATTGAATTGGAAAACATTTATATAAATCTCTAATCCAAAACGAGAGAGCAAGGCGGAAGAAACCTGGTTCGTAATTCTCGCGTCAAAGTTCAACCCCGTGCCCCTCCTCGCCGAAAATCGCGCATTGTACGTGCCCGCCGCTGGCCGTTGTCCAGGGGAGCCTAATTTGCAAAACGGTAAACTGGTTTGTCCAGTTTCGTCTTTATTCACAATCCTTGAAACAGGCGTCGCGTCAAAGGGACAACAGGGCCCCGTTTTCGTGTGAGAAGAGAAGGGGGGAGGGGGGGATCAAAAACCCATATAATTCAATCGTACGTGCCATCGTGCGAAATCAAAAGGGAAGGATAAAAAAATGTTTCTGAAAAGAAACGACCAGCGGTCATTTTTAGGTGTGGGGTGGGGGAGGGTAGAGGGAGGAGAGAGAGGGGCCCCGAAGCTCGTGGCCCTCGCGAAGTCCGCGGCAGTCTCGATTGGGCCCACGTCGCGGCTTATCACTCCGGTTTTTCGTGGATAAGAAAAAGAATGATAAGGCGATATTGGTGTGTTTGTGGAAATGAAGGGAAGAGATTGTTAGGGAGGGTTTGTGATTTTTTTTTGGTAAAAATGGAAGGAGGTAATTATAATTGAGGAGTTGATCGCGAGGGGCTGAATAATTGAGGACTATCGGCGTTTTCTGAACTCATTTACGGAGTGGCGAGGAGGAATTCGTCTGAGACAAAAGGAGGTGGCGCGACGGGGGTGGTTATGGAAGGGCGGATGTGTGAGTTCGGGAATGGCGCGAGTGTGATTCCGAGGCTGGTTGGTTGCAGTGTATTTATAACGGTTGTGGGTGCTTTTTTGGAGTGTTTTGGAGATTTCAAAGGTTTTTCGAGAAGTGTCTCAACTTTCTTTAAGGCCAGGTTTATCTAAAACACGTGTGTATTTTTTTTTATAATTCCATTTATTGTTAAAAAAATATTTCAAAATAAAACTTTTTACAGATAAAAGTACATATATTAAAAGAATAAAAAAAAAAATTTTTTTTAATTTTTTTCATAATGGCGGCTTCAAAAATAGCTCGTCAAATTATTTAGTGATTTACACGATTTCTTGAAAACGAATCATCTGAAAGCAAAAAGCAAAACAGTTTCATATTCTATATCAAATTGGCTATGGTCTGAACTACAATCAAAAATAATCATTGTTATTTACAAAAGTTATAAACAATGAAAGGGTAAAAAAAAGGTCAAAAATTAAAAAATCCGCTATTTTGTTTTTTTCTCGGTGGAAATGTTTCATTGTAGTTCATACCATAGCCAATTCAATATGGAATATAAAACTGTTTTGCTTTTTGCTTTCAGATGATTCGTTTCCAAGAAATTGTGTAAACCAGTAACAAATCGGACGAGTTTAAGCAGCACTTTTCAGAGCAGCTATAATAAATAAAAAAAAAAGAAAAATGTTTTGGAGTTGTTTAAGATATGTATATTTATCTGTAAAAAGTTTTATTTTGAAATATTGTTTGAACAATAAATGGAATTAAAAATAAAGTAATACGTTTTTTGGAGGAATCTGGCCTTTAGTTGGTGGTTTTTAATTTGTAGAAAAGTGGAAGTTTTAAAGAATGAACTGTCATGTTAATCTTCTCTCTGAATCGATGCATTTTCGTTATTTTTAACAGGAATTATATTGTAAAAAGCAAGTTAATTTTTACTTCAGCATGGCAGTTAAGTATTAATCTAGAAAATGAGGAATCACTCGCTGTATATTTTTTTTAAATCTAACCTGAAAGATTTTTTTTAAGTCTAAAGTGGTAATATTATTTCATAGAACCCAGATGAAGAAAATGAAAGTGATTGAATATCTCTCGAATTAATGATTATATAAAAAAGAACTTATTTTTTCATTACAATTTTGAAGTTTTCACCTAAAGAAGATTATTAATTTGAAATGTTCAGAAAGTCCGTATAAAATTTCAGAATTCTAAAATCATTTCACAATAATATTTTGTAATGATTGTTCTTCCAAGTGACTTTTCAGATTTTTTTTATTTCGGAGGATATTTTATTATTTATCATAAATCTAGAAATGAAAAAATTATTTAACAATTTTTAAACGAATAAAGATGGATTCGTTTGGATTTATTTTGAATCATTGAGTAACAAAATGTAATTTTAGAGCTTTTTGAAAACTAAAATATGTTTAAAAAAAAAACTTTTATTTTTCAATACATTTGAAAATAACGGCAGCTTTTCTTATATTTTGTTTTTCATTCTGAAAATTCTGTTGGTACCATTCACAGACGTTTTTTACAAAAGAATCTCCTTTCTGTATTATCAATAAAATTTAGTGGAAAATAAGATAATACAAGAACTAAGACTAGAAACAAATATTAAAAGATTAACTTAAAATTGGTCACAGTTTCGATAAGCTCTTTAGATGAACTATGCTACCCATTCAATTATTTACAATGTTTTTTTGATCAAATGAATATTACAGGCAATTTAAAGAAATTGTACAGTTTTGACATTTGAAGCAGTTTATGACAGGTTTGATAATACGCAGAAGTTTTGACAGATTCAAACGTTTTAACAGCTAAGAACATTTTTTACATTTTCAACAAATTGAACATTTTTTTTTCAGTAACATATGTGCTTAAATACTGTTAATTCAAGAAAGTCTTATGATGATAAAATTTTTGAATATCTCCTCAAATGTATCAGCAGTTTAAAACATTATTTGAGCCCAATCATTTACATGAAAAAGTAAGAAAATTTTGACTATACTGTAAATTTTAAAATTCAGAAATCAACTTTGTTCACGACAAATTTGAATGTTATCAGTTGCCTAATATATTAACCTGTATAAAATATACATTTATCTGTTGGAAACCGCTAAAATCGTTGCAAATTCTCATATTCTAAAAACGAAACATTTTTTAAACTATGAAGATTTGCATCAATTTCAACAAAAACTTCTATTTCCTTGAAAATGTTATAATTTTTTCTCCAAAACATCTAACATTTTTCTAAAAATATTCTATACTTACATAATTTACTCACGTACCACAGATATTTTTATTATTTATCACCAGCCTCTCAACAAAACTCTCATTATCTTTTCATAATATAAGATATCCCGAAAATCTATATTTTTATGCAAATACTTAAATCACTCAAAAAAATCGCTGCATTCATAAAAAATCGAACACACATTCCATTACTTTCCCCATTCCATTAAACTCTTATTGAAGCTTCCAAGAATATCCAAAGAAAATTCCGGAAAATTCAATGTCGAGAAAACGCTACAGTGTCGAGGGGGTGGAAAGCTAAGGACAAAAGGAAGGGGGAAGGGGGAGGGGGGGTCGATTCTAGGTAATACAAGACGAAGGAACCGAGCCAGCCGGCGAGGGATGGTTTTAATGATTTTTGGGGATTGCCAGAAACGAGAGAAGCGCCCTGTCTCTCGACTCTCGAGGAGGGTTTAGGATTTTTAAGCCCTTAGTTTCGTAACCCTTGCGGCTCTCTCGTCTCTTTCTCGTTCTGCGAGCGCCCTCGCAGCTTTTGGCCGTCGTGCCTGTGACGGGGGTCGCTCTCTCGCCCTCGTTCTTCTCCATATACAGTGGGGGAGTAGCGAAAGATGGCTGGCAAAATGGAGGCACCTCTTTTCTATCGCAACTTTTGTTCCTATTGTCATTTTTTTAATTTTGTTTATTTTAGTATGGACATCTTCCCTCTCCCTCACGTCTCTCTTTTTTTGACATTTTTTGAAATGGATGGAACTTTTTCGTAATTTGTAAGACATGAAATAAATAATTGCGATTGGTAATTTTCTGTACTTTTTCAGAAATTTTTAATGATGTTTAAGTTTCTATTAAAGATTTTGGTATTTGAGTTGGAATAATAAGATTATTTTTTACTATTTTTATTATTATTATATGATAACATTATTTTTTATTATTATTTATATTATTTATTATTACTTTCCTTCCTATAATGTATATTCGGATATTGTAACATGAATCTAACTTTTCTTTAATGTCTGAATCATAAAGAAAACAAAACAAAACAAAACAATATCTTTCCTAAATATTTTGTATTTCATTTTCAATCACAATCTATTTGAAAAATTCAGATTTCACAGCTCATCGTCTCTTTCTCAAGCCATATGAATAAAAATTATTAACAATTTCGTAAACTGTAATACTCAATCTTTTAAAAACCGTCAAACAGAATCCAAAACTCTCGAACTTCTCAGTGAATTTTCCTGTGCAACGAAAATTTTTTTTCATGGAATCGGTGTTAATTGTAAGCGAGCCCGCACAACTTGCAACGCCGCGAGTTTTGTCATTAGCAAAGTTTCGCGAAAAAGTTGAGCGAGAATCTGCTTGTTGGGCCAAAACAAACGCTCGGCCAACTCGATTTCAACTTTCGAGATGTAATTAATTTTTCGAGTCCGGCTCGCTGGCGACCCTTTTTTACAATGCGACGGAGGAGGGGTAAAGGAGGGGGTCGCACCTTCGCGTGCATGAATTCGCGACTCTGTACATTGTCGCGTCGTTTCTCGTTTTCACGGCGTTAAAAAGTGTCGCGAATTTTCGCGTCATGTAGGGGAATGTATTCCGATTTTTTCCGAGAAAAATTTATTTAAATTCTTATTCGCTTCATGCAAAATTTGAATTATACATGAAAACTACAAATTATCCATTTGTTCATTAAAAAAATCAATATTGAAATTTAATTATTGTAATAACCTAATATTGTAAGAGATTTTCAGTTAAAAAAAAGTTATCATTTTCAAGATTCAAAATACTATTTCACAGTCAGAATTCCAAAGTTGAAATCTTTATTTATTTAAAACTTGTTTTTTTTTTTGTAACCACAATAAATTATGACAAATTTGAAAAAAATTGCAGATATTTCATTTATTTACACAAGCTACGATATATTTATGTTAAAAATACATGAACATTTTCTCATTCATTTATATAAAACCATAGAAAAAACATTTTAATACAAATCACAAATTTCGAAACAAAAAAAAAAACTTGACAAGACAACTCTGTAAATCTCGATCCGAGAAAATTGAAATTTTCTGTGCCCGTAATTTTGAACATTGGCATATGCAACCGATGAAATCGGAAATTAGACATTTCCGTTATCTCCAGTTTGCACGAAGCCGAAGCCTAGAAGCGTCTTTTTCCATGAATTTTGCAGCGGATCCTCCGCGCTTCAACATTACTCAAGTCTTCTAAAATATTTAAACGGCACTTCGCCGCGCTTTCCCCGCTTCGGAAAGCTCCTTCTTTTCCAGCTTCACCCTGGGAAAACGGGTTTCGCCCAAGATACACGTAATCGTGCGCTCATAATCTACTTTTCATCGAAAAATGGTGATTACACCTCGAATTTCTACATTTAAATAAGCAAATAGTCACAAAAAAAAAATTTTAAACAAATTTTTCTTCGCAAGATTTCTAATAACAAAATTGAAAGAATGGTCTAAAAATAAATATATTATTTTAATAATTGAAGAAAATTGATAATAATTTAATCAAAAATTTCGATTATTTATCAGATAAATTGATCAAAAAGAACTATTATTGAAATCTTCTTACTAAAATTTATTCATTTTGAGTAAAGTTGTAAATTATGCTTTGAAAAACTTAAATTACTTGACATGTTTGTGATAAAACTTTATTTCCTTATATATTATTTCTAGCACAAAATTTTTTGGATGCTTTGTTTTATTTTATGAAAATAATTGGGCAAAACTCGATTCTCTTACTTTTGGCATAAATATGAGACACGAGTTGTTGAGCACCTTGTTATTTCTAGTTTATGGGGCCCCTATTTCACGCGGCGCGGGACAGCGAGATATTCCGTTACTATTTATTTTACGGGGCACACCCCGCGAAAAGTCGACACAATATGTGCGTACCAACATGTGGAGGTTGTTATCGCGTAAACGAGTTTTTGCAGCGATCGCGAAATGTATTTGTGGTTGTTCAGTGAATGAAATCCGAGAATACTAGCACGAAAAATCTTTTTCCCTGATCGGTGTAGAATTTGAGTGAGTTAAAAAAGCTTTTTGTCGATTGAACAGATTGAAATTTTAATAGAATAGAGAAATAACATTTTGATGGAACAGGAAAATCTAATCGAGGTTAAAGGGTTTAAAAAATATTTGTTACATCATAATGGAATGAAAAAAGTAGTTTATTTTTCGAGAATGCTTAAGATTCAGTTAGAAACATGAAATTTTACAATACGTTATACAAGTGAAAATGAGATTTGTAGAAATTGAATATGATATGGAAAATTAGGAATGATGCTTTCAGTATTACAAAACTATGAAAAAATTTTAAAAACAATAATAACAATGACAATAAAATAATAATAATAAAATAATATAAATAACAGAATATATGATAAAATAATACAAATTAAAGAAAAAATACTATAATAATTATAATAATAAGTCAATAATAAAACAGCAAAAAAATATAGAATAAATAAAAAAAAAATAGAACAAGTAATCAAATAATAAATATAAAAGAATAAATAAAAAAATAACACAAATCATAGAATAAATCATTAAGTTATAAAATAAAAGAATCAATAATAAAATAGTAAAAATAAAAGAATAAATATTAAAGTATTAGAAATATAAGAACAAATATCAAAAGAATGAGATTAGTAGAATAAATGAAAAATTAATCAAAATGCTAGAATAAATAATAAAATAATAAAAATAATGAAATCAATTATAAAGTTGTAAAAATAAAAGAATAAATAATGAAATAATAAAAAAAAATAAGTAATAAGATTAAAATCATTTATTTGAAAATAAAAAAATAATAAGAACATTATCAAAAATTATGAAAATCGTGATGATAATAAAAATTATAAAAACATAAGTCTTTTTCATAATATGCATAACGAAAATTTTTTTAGTTCTTGTTAATAATCCAAACAAAATAGGTTTTTCAAAATCATGAAGTATTTCAATGATTTAAACAAATTTGGATGGAATTTCTCAGGATTCAGAAAGTTTCTATTTAGTTTAAAATTTTCGAAATCTCGGTTAATGGTATGACTTTAAGACCGTAAGATTATCGATTATTTTAAAAAATTCTACACATCGAAAAATAATGGCGAAAATTAGCAAGTTTCACAAATATTCATATTCCTTCGAAAGTTTTCATAGTTTTTACTAAATTGAAAATTTTCAAAATTTCAAAAAGTTTTTTAATATCAAAGACCAGAAAGGTTATCAACAATTCTGAAAATTTCAAAAAATTTCTAGTGTTTCAAATAATGTTTTGTAATTTTTTTTATGTTTATTAAGATATTTTTTTGAAGTATGCATTATTTTATAATATTTTTAATTAATCTAAAAAATTTAAAGCATTTCAAAATTACCAGAAATTTGAAAGTTCAGATAAATTTTCAATAATAAATGAATAGTACGAACTATGTTTACATATATATATATATATATATGTTGTAACAATAATAAAATTCGGAAGTCTACATACTGTCAAAATTACAAATAATTTGAAGAATTCGTAAGGGTTTCATAAATTTTTTACATTATAAAAAACTCTAAAAATTCCATAAAACTACATAAATCGCGTTACATGGTTGAAATATTTTATTCTTTTAAAAATTTCGAAAGAAATCTTAAATTGCAGAAAATACGGTAAATATCACAAATAATCAACACTTTGATGATTGAGAAAAACTAAAATTCACAAATTTCCATTCCATCCAGAATTTTCCAATTAAGTACACTGAAAAACCAATTTGCTCGGCTCAAACGAACGTTCAGTCGTTATTTGACCAACCAAATATCTGGTCCACTTTAATAAACTTCCAGTTCAGACACACAATTTTTTTTTTGTTAAATATTTTAAGTTCAAATTAACAAATTCAAGTTCACAGAGACGAACATTTTTCGACTGAAACAATATTGATTACATTCTAATAAATTTAATTTTCCTGGACTAAAAATGTATTGAAATAAATCAAATCGACTTTTCAGTGAACTTCCATCCACTTTTCCCACATCTTCTACACCCCTGTTCTCACGGATCCAAAGCTCAGAGCAATCTGAATCCACGCATATACGCACCAACCGAAAAAAATCCAAGGAATAAAACCAAGTCTCGGACTAAAACGCAAAAGCGAAAGACGGAACGGGAGAAAGGTACGTGCTGGTCCCTCGCTTTAAAACGAGAGGCAAATTCGAGTCTGGCAAAGTTTTAAATGATTTTCGCCCAAGTTGCCTAGCGAGTTGGGGTTATTAGGAAAAGTCAATTTTCCCGGAGAGTTGGATAGGCAAAGAAGAAAAAGGAGGAAGTGGAGGGTTTGTGAGGGGAGTTGGGGGGGAGGGTGGAGGAGGGCAAAGAAAAGAGAGGGACAGAGGAAGTGCAGTGGCGCAAGTATCGAGCACTCCACGGCTAAGCGTCCGACGAAATTACGACGTCGCATTTCACCGAGTGCGCGTG
The DNA here is from genome assembly GCA_030522825.1 of Platygaster orseoliae. Taxonomy (NCBI): domain Eukaryota; kingdom Metazoa; phylum Arthropoda; class Insecta; order Hymenoptera; family Platygastridae; genus Platygaster; species Platygaster orseoliae. The sequence continues at coordinate 1,044 of JAPYZL010192607.1, read as the reverse complement.
AGTTGCAGTTGGCACTTGGGCCTGTTTATGCATTCGCACTCGTGCGTCTCGTTAATGCATGCGCGTACATGCACTTTAAATGATGACCGAATTACGGTTTATTCAATTTTTTCTCAGGTCCACGCTATATTTTACCAAATCAGTTGAAAAAGTACTGAAAAGATAACCAAATTTTTGAGCAGCAGATCATTAACCTCTTTTACATTCTGTCCCAAATTATCACAAATGACATAAAACAATCCTTTTTTTCGAGGACAGTAATAAAATTTCACACTGGAAAACCAATTTTGTTGGCTGAAACAAACATTTGGTCATTATTTCACTAACAAAGTATTCGGTTCACCTAAATAAATACAACCAAATTTTTTTGACTAAAATATTTTAACTTCGGACTAACAAATTTAAGTTAGCAGAAACGTCAAGTTTTCTGACTGAAACAAAATTCGATGAATTAAAGATATGTTAAAGTAAACCAAATAAATTTTTCAGTGCATGAAAGCATCCTACGACAAAAAAAAATTAAAACAATATTATTCCCATAACTATATACATAATAAAGTGTGCACTATTGTTAGTGCAACTATATTTTCAGCAACTGAAAATTCTGAAAATTCAAAAATCTTTTTGTATGTTTATCATTTACCAGATTGTTTTATAATAAATATGTTTTTTCTAATATTTGTGTTGAACCAGATTCCGTACACGAAAATGAGCTCGTCTTTTACAGTTTCACTAACAACCGATTTTTCAATCCCTTTATAATATAATTCAAGCTTGCGCATGCTGATAAATTACTTCATTTCCGGGAGATATTAAACATCGCGCGAGCTGGGGTCCCTGGTCTATCAAAATTTAAGTGCGAGCGCGTTCGCTACGTCGTTATTAATCAGAATCTATATAATGTGCGTTTCACTGGTCATTACTTGGATATGAAATGATGTTTAGGAATAGAGATGCTCTTTTTAAATTATTGGTGATAGAATTTACCAGTTTAGAAGAAAAAACTATGGTATATATATATATATATATATATATATATATATA
>JAPYZL010192551.1:0-10824 GCA_030522825.1 Platygaster orseoliae | reverse complement strand
GAATTAAAGAGGAGATTTTAAACCTTCAGAATCATTCATAATCCGAAAATCGATTTTTTGGACAGTAGGTCCCTTTTCTCAGATCGTGTCACATATTTACAATTTGAATTCTGTCAGTCAGCGATCGTCTATCAAAAATTATGAGTCGTGTGAAGGATTCTCGTGATACAAAGATGTATTATAAGTCAACCGTAGTCAGTTTTTCTCTTATTCAAGTGACATCTCTATTCCTGTAAAAATATAAGTATGAAAATTTCGAATTAAAAAAATCCCCCCCCCCCCCCCCCCCCTCGATATAAATCTTGACTACGCCCTTGAATTAGTTAAGAATTTTCGGTGATGTACGCGAGTTTTTGGGAGATGCGAAAAAACTAAAGGTAAGCTTATGCACCGCTTGTGTCGTTGTAGCTTTGTGTGTATTTTTTTGCATGATAGCACGCTCGCAGACACGAATTTTTCGCGAGGAGAATGGAGCACCTCTGGGAAACGCATGGTCGAAAATTGAGTGAAGCTGGCCTTCGCAGGGGTTCAGGTAGGTTCCCCAAGTCGTCTGCTTCTTGCCTTTTTTGCCTTATGCCAGAGGTCCTGAAACCATTCACGAATTTTTGCGTGCCTGGAAATCACATAATAAATACATTTTTTGTTCAGATAAACAAATTTTATAAAACTTATTAGATTGTATATATCATATCCAGCGTGAATTTTTATGTTTTTGAAAAATTCCAAAAACATTACATTTAAAAACAATAAAATTTCATTTCCTACAAAACTGGTATAATGGCAATTTGATTTGTTACTTCGCGTTTTTCGAGATCAGGTCGCTTGAAATAGCATGCTTGCTCGATCAGTTATCTCACGGCTTTGTTACGAATCACTGAATGTAATGATGATGATTGTAACGACGGCGAATGATGATTATTGGATTGTCATTGATAGATAACAGCGTGGTGTTGACGGAAGACACGGACAGCTTTATAATAGGGGACCGGGTGTGGGTCGGGGGCACCAAACCTGGCGTCATTTCTTACATAGGAGAAACGCTTTTTGCCCCAGGAGAATGGGCTGGAATCGTTCTCGACGAGCCAATAGGCAAGTTATTTTATCAAACGACGAATCTATTTCACTTCAAATGGCAAGTACACTGAGACGTCGATTTTGTTGGTATGAATCGAGGTTACAGTGTAATCTTGAATTACTTAATGCTAATTCAGGAAATGTTGCAAATACAAAAAAAAAAGAGTGAAACAGTGAAGTGTCGATTTCCGCAGGGAAAAACGACGGCTCTGTCGCGGGCTCGCGTTACTTTCAGTGCGAACCAAAACGAGGCATATTTTCGCGGCTGACGAGGCTCACCAGGTACCCACTTTTAGGAGGCACGGCTCTCCTCGATGAGGAAAAAAGACGCACTTCCGGCGCTTATTCCTCTCATTACCAACCGACGCCGAGCGACAGCAAACGGCCCTCGCTAAGTAAGACGTGGAGAAACACGCGTGCATCCTAAACACCTTCCGCTACTACACAACTATACTTCACAGCAGCTGCTACTCTTCTATTATATGCACAATTAGCACCATTTCCCTCTTTTTTTTAGGAAAAAAGTACTCCTCCCCTGTTTTTCAAGTTTTTTTTATACCCTCCCCCGATTTCTGTGGCTTTCCATAATTATGTTTATAAAAAAGTTAAGAAAAAGTCAATGGAATTTTATATTTTTAAAAATTTGAATGGTTTTTTGTTTATATACTTACGAAGTTTCGTGTAAATCGGAATAAAACTATGTTCGTAATGAATAATGCAATGAAAAGATGTATAAATATTCAAATAACAAAAAATACTATAAACAAAATTTGTTGACATTGTTGACATTCATTGACACGTTTGTGGATACTCAAATAATAAAATACTTTTACTTATCACGACATTCGTTAACTTGTGAAAAATGAGGGGGATACTTCAGAAATTTTCACTCTAATAAAAGATCGAGTTTATTTTTAAATTTGGAAAATCGAGGGAAATCCTGAGTTGAAAGCTTGTACTCATTTTAACTTCTTTGAATGTATGTTTTATTTCATTTTGATTTCAAAATATAAGGTTGTTGGCGTTTTTTCTTGTTTTACAAGTGAAATGAAGTTGAAGCCCGAATTGATTTCATTTTTTTTTATATTCATTCGTATTTGCTGAGAAGATTTGAAATTGAAAATCAGTTGAAATCGTTGGGATTATTAATAAAATTTTAAAATAAACTGAAAAATGAAGAATATTGCAGTACTTTCGTATAATTATTTAAATTAATTTTATTATTGAAGTATAATACTATCGACTAATTGAAAATCAATCTTTTTACATGTTCAATGTTGGTTATTTTTTCTGATGATTTTTTTATTTGAATTTTTTACAAAATTAAAGTAAAAGACACAATAATTAAATAATATAACAATAGTTATGCAATTATTGAGAAATTTCAAATTTCAAGATCAGAAAAATTTGGAGTCCTGATATTTTAGATACAGGAATTTCGAAAATTTTGCGTATTTTGTAACACAATATTCAATTGACTATATTCCTATAAATTCGTTAAAAAAATGATGATTTGTTTTCTTATCATTTGAATTCAGAGTTTTTTTTTTATTTGTAGAAGAAAATTTTCTATCCAATTTACTACATGGCACAAGAAATGAAAAAAACTGAGGAATAAATACATAAAAAAAAGTTATGAATACAGATTAAACCAATTGAAAATAATAAAAACTAATATAAATAATAAATAAATAAATTTAAAATAAAAATACGAAAAATGCATTTCACATCAGTTTGCAACTTTGAAGGCGAAAAAAGTGGAAATCAATGGTTTTCAACATTTTCACCTGCAAATGATGAATACTGACTTTGAAAGAAGTTGAAATTCAAGATGAAATTTCGACTCGGGGAGAATCGAAATTTTCTATTCATTAAGAAAAATATGAGGAAATTTTGAATATGAATTATGAAGATGTTTTATATCAAAATCAGCATTATTGTGATGGAGGTTTTGGTGTGATGAAAATTTTTTGTTTTGGAATTCGAATTCTAAAGTTTTATATTTATTTATTGACATTCATAAATGTAGAGTTTTGTAATACTATCTTGTGGAATTTCAAACTATTTTTTTGTATTTTAAATAAAAAACTCAACAATTTTGAATATATTGATTGACAAAAATTGATTGCTTAGTGATTTCTTAATGGCAGAGATTTGATTCCAGATAATTTATATTTTCAATTTGCAATACTAAAGAGTACTTAACGCTCCGAAAAAAATTGTGAGGAAAATAAATCGACGAATAAACACTTGATTCTGTAAAAGTTGGATTTATTGGATTTTTTTTATGCAAGAAAGCCACAGATTTTTTATGATTGCATCGAGTGTTTTGATTTCTGCTTTTACTATCCATTTTATGCCTTTCCCAAAATGGCAGAACAAATGGCATACGTTACAAAATTTTGTATTTATACAAACAAACATAGTTAATAACAAAAATCATGAAACTCGATTCTTTCAGTTAAAAATTCAATGATTTCTAAAGTAATTTTCATTTGATCAAGTTTTCTGAATTTGAAAATTCTAGTTATCACCATTCCAAATTTTTTTAGTTCCGAAATTTTAGGGATGGGAAATATCGATCGTGTCTCTTTCTAACTCACGAAAGCGACCGTTTAGCGAAAGAGATAGAGATCGATATTTCCCATCCCTACGAAATTTCAGATTTCTGCATTCTAATTTGAGAATACTGAAATACTCTAAATAAAATTTTATAATTATGCAACTGTTGAAATTTTTACGTTTAAAGTTATGACAATTCTAATTTGTTAATTTTTCGTAAGAGTGGGGAGGTTTTCAGTACAAGGCCCCTAGAAGAATTTTTTTTCTTGGGCCCAATCAAAGTTTCGGGCGCCACTGTTAAAAAAAAAACTGGCGAAATCCTGGACTCGCTGGAGTCAAATAGTTTTCGTAATTATTACTAATAAATTACAAAATACACTTGCCTGTTATACGAATAAACAAATTGAATAGCTGACTGAAGTGTGCAAAGTGCTGTATATTTGGATGTATAAAAATTAAATATTCAACTGCTTTCCTGATCCCCTTCCTCTTCCCCTTCCCCCCCAAAAACGTAGATTGTAGGTTGCAAGTGAATTGCACGTTGTTGTTTGATGCTTTGTTTAAAAAAGTAGTGAAATGTTATGTTGTTCAGACATAAATCAACATTTGAAGGCAACTGACTGGTCTTAATATTAAATATTATAAAGTTTTGGTTACAAAGATGTAAAAAAAAATTTTTTTTACACGCTCCTGATATTTTATTCCAGTTCACATCAGTCAAGTCCTTCAAGTGATGATTCAAGTCTGTAAAAAAAAAAAAATTTGCTTTATCTCAAGGGGAAAATGCTCGTTTTCTTTTATTTTTTAAGAATTTATCAGTTTGCACCGCAATCCTTAGATTCTGTGACAAAATTTTTACACTAGTTGAGAAATAAACAGTTTTTGCAATATGTGTTGTCTTGTAGAAAATATACGCTTGAATATCGTCGAGAATGGAAAATGCACGTTGTTTTTATAAAATAATGAAGTGTAGGAGAAAATATAAAAAAATAACCGATAGACTCGTCGACGTTGAGCCTGGCATCAGTGCAGCTGAAGGAGTTTCGGCCAGGAGAAAGAGTGATAATATCGTCGAGCCAGGGTAGCAAGGTGGGTACCTTGCGTTTCGTGGGGACCACGGATTTTGCCCCGGGCGAGTGGTGCGGCGTTGAACTAGACGAGCCTCAAGGCAAAAATGACGGATCCGTTGGTGACAAGAGGTGAAGACAATATCTAAAATAAGGTTTCCATCGTTGGTACACTGAGAAAAAAACCTAGTAATTTGTACTATAAATATTGGGAAATTACTATATTCTAGGGGAATCTACAATATTGTTTTAATTTTTCATATATTATTGTTATAATAAACTGAAGGTTCCAAAGAAAAATTAAGTCAATAAATATTATGGGAAATTTTGAAGGTTGTAAATAATTTTACAAATTACTATTAATTTGTAGAATTTTGAAAAACGTCGATTAATTTCGTAAATTATTCAAAACTCCGTTAAACTACAAAAACTGTGTTGAGGTATTTGAATTTTAGAAAAATCAAAAAATGTTTTTCGTACAAAAATTTGAAAAATTGAAGTTTCCGAAGAATTTTGTAGAATATCAGAAATTATTCTTAAATACTGTAAATGGTAAAAAACTTTGAATAAAAAAAAATCCAGAAATGAAATAAAATGAAAATAGAGAAATCTAAAATATTTTGAAATTTTCTCGGTTCTAAAACATACACTGAAAAAAAAATAGTAACTTGTGCTGTAAATATTGTAAAAATTACTATCTTTTAGGAAAATCTACAATATTATTTTAATCTTTCTTATATTATTGCTATAATAAACTGAAGGTTAAAAAAAAATATAATTCAATAAATATTATGGAAAATGTTGAAGGTTGTACATAATTTTACAAATTCCTATTAATTTGTAGAATTCTGAAAAACGTCGATTAATTTCGTAAATTATTCAAAATTCCGTTAAACTACAAAAACTGTGTTGAGGTATTTGAATTTTAAAAAACTCAAAAAATGCTTTTCGTACAAAAACTTGAAAAATTGAAGTTTCCGAAGAATTTTGTAGAATATCGAAAATTATTCTTAAATTCTGTAAATTGTGACAAACTTTGAATATAAAAAAAAAACACGGAAATTAAATAAAATGGAAAAAGAAAAATCTAAAATATTTCGAATAATTCGAACTTTTCTCGCTGCCAAAACATACACTGAAAAAAAAACTTAGTAATTTGGCTGTAAATAGTGTAAAAATTACTATCTTTTAGGAAAATCTACAATATTATTTTAATTTTTCTTATAATATTGCTATAATAAACTGAAGGTTCCAAAGAACGTTTCTTTGAATAAAAATCATGGAAAATTTTGAAGACTGTAAATAATTTTACAATTTCCTATAAATTAGTAGAGTTTTGAAAAATGTCGATAAATTTCGTAAATTGTGAAGATTTTTCAAAATTCCTTTGAATTTTTGATAATTAAAAAAATGTTTTTTCGTACAAAAATTATCAATAACCTTAAATATTTCAATAAAAATCTACGAGTCTTCAAAAATTTGAAAAATTGAAGTTTCCGAAGAATTTTGTAGAATATCAGGAATTATTCTTGAATTCTGTAAATTTTAACAAACTTTCAATAAAAAAAAATCCAGAAATGAAATAAAATGAAAAAAGAAAAATCTGAAATATTTCGAATAATTCGAAATTTTCTCGGTTCTAAAACATACGCTGAAAAAAAAATAGTAATTTGTGCTGTAAATATTGTAAAAATTACTATCTTTTAGGAAAATCTACAATATTATTTTAATTTTTTTTATATTATTGCTCTAATAAAGTTATATCAATTTAATATAAAATTTAAATATAATGTAATATATAAAATATAAATTAAAAAAATAAATAAATAATTTAAAATAAAATATTATATAAAAATAAAATAAAAATGAAGGTTCCAAAGAAAATTTCGTTGAATAAAAATCATGGAAAATTTTGAAGACTGTCAATAATTTTACGATTTCCTATAAATTTGTAGAGTTTTGAAAAATGTCGATAAATTTCGTAAATTGTGAAAATTTTTTGAAATTCCGTTAAACTACGAAAACTGTGTTGAAATCTTTGAATTTTCGAAGTATCAAAAAAAATTTTTTCGTATAAAAATCATCGATAATTTTAGAGATTTCAATAAAAATCAACAAGTCTTCAAAACTTTGAAAAATTTAAGGTTCCAAAGAAAATTTGATTGAATAATTACTATAAAAAAATTTTAAGACTGTCAATAATTTGATGATTTCCTATAAATTTGTAGAATCTTGAAGCATGTCGATAAATTTCGTAAATTGTGGACATTTTTCAAAATGCCGTTAAATTACAAAAACTGTGTTGAAGTCTTTGAATTTTCAAAAAATCAAAAAATGTTTTTTCGTACAAAAATCATCGATAAGTGAATCAGAATTTCCCAAATCGACCCCCAAAAATGACAGGTCCCCATAATTGAATGATTTTATATTCAATCGCTAGATATTTCGGTCAAAAACAGCTCCAAAAAATTTTATGTCGATATCTGCATTCTTGCAAAAGTTATCAACAATGAAACCTTTAGGCAGCTTTTTATACAAATTATCGCTATTTACGAACTAATAAATGATATGCAATGCGACTTAAGCAGAAATGAAGTTGAAACTCTAAACTTTCAAATAAATTAGTTGAAGATTGAAAAACTTGATTTTTAAAGGTAAAAAAATTTTCGTTAATAAACAATTGAATAATTTTTTAACTTCAGCACCTCGGATCGAGATCGGAAAAAAAACTGTTTTTCTAAATATACTTGAGCTGCTATTTTCGAAAGAAAATATTTATATATAAATATTTATACTATTTTCAATATTTTTATATTTAATATTTATAATTACTATATTAACTTATATTTATATTTTATACAAATCTAGTAAATCTATTCATTTAAATCAGTTTGGCAATTTTTACTAAATTACGACCAAAGTTTTATATACTGGCTGATTCAAAAGGCATACACAACGTTTGTGTGTTTTTAATTTTATTTTACTTTTTAATTTTATTTTTTTTTTCAATTATTGAATTTACTTTTTCGTTGATTTACAAATTACTTAAGAATACGAGTGTAAAAATATTGAAATGATCGATGAAAATTCGTGGAAACAATAGCTATTTGTATTTATTTTTTATGAACTGAACAAAATAATATTTTCACTTATTTAATAAAAATATAGTTTAAAGAATTAAATATTAAGTTTGATTTGTTCAATGATAATTAAATAATTGTCATCTAGGTGCTCAAGTATGACATTTTGCGGCGGGACCAATGTTTTAGCCTTGTTTTGAAATCAACCTTACATCTTGGTTTTTATATAGCAACCATCAACAAAGCGAATTGTTTACCTCAAAAAATTTCAGGTTGTGTTGGGCAACGTGTAAAACGCCTGCGCAGGTCACGTGACTCGGGCAAAAAAAGCGTAAAAATAGCTTCAGCTACTTTCCCGTCTTTTTTTGCCCTCGTCACGTGACCTGTGTAAGCGTTTTACACGTTGCCCAACACAATGTGAAATTTTCGCTGTGCATGATGTGAAAAACTCGCTGGTGATGGTTGAGGTATAAAAAGAACGTTGCTCGCAGGTACTTCGAGTGTCGCCCCAAGTATGGACTGTTCGCGCCCTCTCACAAGGTCACTCGCTCGCCCTCGAATAGCATGGGTAAAACGCCTTCGAGCACTAGATCCATGCGCAAGAGCCTCGTGGACGGTTCACGAGAGTCCCTGGCTTCGGTGTCCAGCGTGACAAGCGTCGCCAGCAGCTCCATCCCTAGAATTGGCAGCAGGGTAAGATTCGCCAACGAGTCTTGACCAACCACGCCTGAAAAAACCTCTTGTTCTTCTCGCGTTTTGTAATTGAGCTTCTTACCCTTCTTCTACTTCTTCTTCTTCTTCTTCTACTTCTTCATTTCCTGATGGTTTACGTAGTTTAGCTTGTACTGTAGAAACTATCTTGTTCTCCGAATATGTATACTGTGTTATTGTAAAGTTTGCGTTTGATATGCCATATTTTTGTACTGTATAATATGTATAACAGTATAATATCGAAAACTGGAAGTGGAGATAAGGCAGTGACGAGCTCTCTTGTGTTCGTCAATGTGGGTTGTGGGAAGGCGTGAAGAAGAAAAGATGGGAGTGAGGGAGATTTTGATTTGAACCGTTTTTGTTGGTGCGTTATCGTTAAATCAGGGTAAAATATTATATATTTTATAATATTATATATTTTATAATATTATATATAATTTATTATTGTTTTATTTAAAAATATAAATGATGAACTTAAAAAGCATTCAGAATACAAACAGTAGGTGACTTGATAATAGTGATTTTTACAAATGAAGTCATGAAAATAAGAAAATGATAAAAAATGTACTTATTGAAATCTAGAAGACGTAACAAATGGTTTTCTGTTAGTTTCTAAATTTAAATAGAATTCAGGATTCTTAACTGTACTAACTCAAAAACAATAGTAATCTTGACCTTAGGAGAATTGTAATTATAAGTATTTGGCTAGGATAACGTAAACAAAATAAATTTGAGAAATTGTGAAAGAACTCGATTTTCTTGGTTTCTAAGTCACTGAGATTATAATTTTGTCTTTTTCCAATACTTTTTGTATTTTTGATATTTCCTTATTATTAATACAATTGAAAAGGTTTTTTGAAATTCAATTTTTTAAGAATCAAAGTTTTCAAAAAATTCTAATATTTTTATGAATTTTTAAGAATATAATATCAAGACAGATTTTTTCAAAAAACTCCTCCCGAACATTTTTTCCGCCTATATCCCTTATTTTTTTATTTACAAAATATATGATATTTATTTATTCATAAAATAATATAATACATATATAATTATATATAATATTATAAATAATATTATTATTATTTTTATTTATATTCCCTTTACTTAACAATTAGAGGGCTCATCATTTACTCCTGAAAATAGTGCGTTACTAAGATGGCAAAAGTGTAGATACACATATCTCGGTATATCTGAGGATATTACTATAAAAAATTCAAAAATTTTCAAAAATCATAAAAATTCCAAAAAATAGAGATGTTTAATAATTCTAGTACATTCGAAAAATTCGTAGAATTTTAGGTAATCTTAGAAAAATTCGTAGATAATAATTTTAAAAAATTTGAAAAGTTTAATTGTTTGTATTATCTTGGAAATTTTGGAAATTCGAAGATAGTCAATAATTATATTTCAAAAAATTTGTAGAGTTATATATAATGTTCATTAGGGTGGTCTTTAGTAACATTGATTTTCTACCGATAGACTTAGCGATTGACGCACCCCCCTTAAAGTTTCCAAATGCAAAAAAAGTAAGAAAGCGAAAATTCGAGCTAAATCGAAGAAAATTAACCCGTGCCTCAAAAGCGGTAAAGTTGAGTGAAAATAGCAATTTTTATGAAGAAAACCATATTTACGAAAAAAATCGTAACATTTTCAAATTTCAATCGATTTTCGATTTTTTTATATCGTTGTAATCGCTAGAGATGCCCGAAACATAAAAAAATACTCAAGTGTCTGCGTCAAGAATTACAAGTTTGATCCACGCATACATTTGAGTATTATTTTCAGACTTAAATGGAACTTTATTGAGGAAGTTAAAATTAAAAAAAAATTGTGGATTTTGATTTTTAAGCATAAAATATAAATACAAAATCAGAATAGTATGTATAATATGTATATCTTCGAAATTTCAAACATTTCGAAAAATAAAAAAAATTTAGAGACGTCTAATAATTTTAGTACATTCGATAAATTCGTAGTTTCAGAAAGTCTAAATAAAGTTCGTAGATTATTAAAATTTTCAAAAATTGAAAAGTTTCAATTGTTTGTATTATGCCGGAAATTCGAAGATCGTCAAAAATTCTATTTCTAAAAATTTGTAGAATGATTAATATTATTAATTTTTATTTTTATTCCGAATTACAGTTTATAATGTTTTAACATTTTTAATCAAAAATTTGAAAAATGCTGAATAGTTTGTACCATTTTCGACATTTAAAAAATTTCGAAAAATTAATATAACACAGTTCGACAAAATTAGGGTTTGAAATTTGGATTGGGTTCAAACAATCAAAAAGTGGTTTTATATAGCCCCAATAGTGAATCCTCCAAAC
>JAPYZL010192537.1:0-17883 GCA_030522825.1 Platygaster orseoliae | reverse complement strand
CCTTGAAATCGTGGATTCCTCATGAAATTCTAAGACAATTTTCTCTTAGCCATTTTTCACAAAACCCAAAACCAAAAACGTTATTCGACTGTGAAATTTGTACAATAAATGCGCTTTTTCGACAAATGCAGTTAAAAACCACGGACCAGACTTTATCTAAATTTTCTTCATATATTTCTGAGTCAAAAAGTCCTTTGCGACTTTTCAAAAAAACCAAAACAAAAAAAGATATTCGAGTTATAAGTTTCGACTTATTAGATTTTTTAGATTTAAAACTCGGATTTTGTTTTGTTTCGGTTTTTTTGAAAAGTGGCAAAGTACTTTTTGATTTAGAAAAATTTGGGTAAAGTTTGATCTGTGTTTTTCATCCCCACTTGTCGAAAAAGCGCATTTATTGTGAAAATTTTAAACTTAAATAACTTTCTTAATTTTAGGTTTTGTAAAAAATGGCAAAGGAAAAATCCTCTTAGAATTTCAGAAGGAATTTAGAATTCCAAGGATTTCCGCACACTGTGACACACCCTGTATAGTCAATTGAAGACACTTTTTTAGACATATTTAGACACTTTGAAACTACTTAGACTTTGTAAAGACATTTTAAGACACTTGGACATTTTAGACATGATTTAGACATTTAAGACACTTCTATACTTTAGACATTATTTGGACATTGAAGACACTTTCGGACAATCTTAGACACTCTTTAAATATTTCTCGACACTTTTTAAACAATTTCCGACACTATTTAGACATTCTAAGACTTTTCCGACACTATTTAGACATTCTAAGACTTTTGTGACACTATTTATACATTCTTAGACGATTCTGACATTTTGAGACACTACTTAGACATTTATAAACATTGTTTAGACCCTCTCAGGCTAAACGCAGTTAATTTTGGACAGTATTTAGACAATGTTTGACTCTTTTTAGACATTTTTAGACACTTTGACATGAATAAAAAACATCTATCAAATGTGTATTACCTCGAGACACCTATTTGATTTTATACATTTTCCACACATAGCATTTAAAATTTGTCTTAGATTTCATGCAAATATTATAGTATTCAAACAAATTCATTCTCAGTTACATGCATGAAATGAATGGAAAAGCAAATTTAATTTGAATTTCTTTAAATGGTTTTAAGACATCAATGTATGAAATTCAATTCATATTTATAAATGAAATTGATGACATACGTTTTGTGTAAAAATGTATTGATTTCATGTAAAATTGTGAACATACATTATGTATTTCATTTGAGACACGCGTATTTGCAAGTTTTATATGCGTTTTCATATTTCGTATACTTTTAATGCATTATTAATACAGGATATGTGTAATCGGCGTTATAACGATTTTCTTTAATTTAAGATAAAAATTTTTAACAGTGTACCCTCGAGTTTTCTGATTCCTAGCTTCAAACACTTATATCTCGTTCGTTCAAAAGGCCACTTTTAATTGCAACGGTCGCACAATAGTTCTCTCAGTCAAAGGTCCTAACTTAATATTCGATTAAAATGGCAATTCCATTGTGACTGAAGGATCGCACTGACATACCCCCTATTGCAATCATTGATAGAGTGAAAGAGATCGGGCACAAAAGAACGGCCGAAACTCGCATTGTCGATACTTCCGTTGACGTATTGTACTAGATGCAAATCATCATTGCCATAAAAGCCTCTTTCATATCGGGTGCGTAATATACGGAAAGCACTAGCAGATTTCACGATGAACCGAAACTTTTTTAAACCTCACGTATATAAAGTTTGAAAAAAGAAAAAAACACACAAGCTGTGAAAAATGAGCGGCGTGCATTTTTTCGTGCATTGTGCCATTTATCCCTCATCACGTGGGGTGCCCGCGTTCCAAGCTACCTCGGCTCACTGCCAACCGTCTAATTAATCCCACGTTGTTAAATCCATTAAAAGCATCGACTATTCGGCGATGGCCATCTTTCTTCTACGCTTTCAACAATTACCACTTAAACTAATTCCTGTTTTCAACTCCGAGATTTACGTAAAGATTCCGCAAGAGCCCGAGACTGTTCGTGTATTCCTTCCTAAAGTGAAAAGTGGTTCTCCTTTTCAGCCTGATCTTTTTTACTCTGATTTTGCTGGAAATAGAGGTGAGCATAGCTAAAAAAAGAGATGGAATGCGCGTGGGATACAGAGTTTTTCGTACACATTGTTCGTTAAATTTTTCGTAGGATATATGAGAGACATTTTAGTACACGTAAGTACTGCGTTATTATTTTTTTAATCACTTGGAAAACTGTGATCAATCATATTGTGTCCATGAACATTATGGTGGTCCTTATGATGATCATTTTTGAAAATCGATGAACGCACATTACCCTCATATTAATTCACGAATAAAATTCAATGTACTTGATGTCAGCATCGCTCACGAGTAAAATTATTAAAATATTGTTACAAGTGGACTATAAAAAAAAGTAGAATTGTTTTGAACAAATAATATTTTTTTCGTAAAGATGACAATTTTTCGAATCTTTTACCGGTCTTGCGGCACGGTTTGATATGCATCAATCACAATGAAATTTTTACACACGCATTCTTTTGATGTTTGCAAAGTTTGAGGACCATCGATTTTCAAAAATGACCAGAATAAGGATCACCTTATTGAGTAGAGTATGTTTCGCAATAAAGCAGTAGAAATAATCAATGGCGGACTTATTATTGATCTTCTCCACTGATATTGACTTCTGATAATATTTTGTTATTTTTCCGTTCAAGCGTCCGTGAAGTATGTTCAGCTGGAATTTTTTTCAAGAATTGTCACGAAATTCAAAATTTTTTCGAATGTTCAATAACTCTTACAGAAAATGTTATATAATTTTTTGATTGAAATTAGGTTCTACTCATATTTTCCAATGGAAGATGGCAGTATGTCAAAAAATTTCTTAAGGTAACGAAAGAAGTTCTTGTAAACGTCTAAAATTCATGAGAAGATGTACTTAATACTCGTATGCGATACATATTCTTGAAAAATTCTAAATATGTAGTTCTGAAAATTCACGTTAAAGTGATAATAACGAACAAATTCATAAGTAGTTAGATTTTCGGTACAAAAAAAAAGGTTACGAAACGGCGTCAGTATTTTTAATCACAAAGTTTCAACATTTGTTGGTTTATTAATACTTAAATGTAAACACGAAATTCACCTACTTAAAAAATTTTCAAACTTTCTATGGATCACTATACAGAATTCTATAATTTCATGCGATATTATTAAAAAAACTGACAATTTTCATCACTTCATTTCAATTTTCAATAAACAATACGTTTTTGTATTTTTTTAGTAATTAGTAAATCGAAATGATTTTGTAATTTTTTTTTTTGAAGTCTAGAATCACATGTTTTTAATGTTTGTGTTACATGTAACGAGATTCGATTTTTGTGATTTTCGAGATTCAAATTTTCTTATTTTCATCTTTTTGGTATTTTTTATGATTCTTTAATTTTTGAGCAATAAACGAGCTTATGAATTTTTTTAGCTTTTTAAAATTAGATACTGTAGGAATCAAAGTTAGAAAATATTTTTTATTGTTATAGATTTGTTTAAAAATTATAACCTTACAGATTTTAGGTATTTCAAAGATTTCTTGAAATTTCGTATTGCATGTTATTTGTGAACTTTTTTTTATACGAACTAGTATTTTCTACAATTTATTAGGCGAAAATTTGTTTTAGAAAAAAATAGTTATTTTTTGTGAAATTTTATGATTTATAATTTCACAGTCCAGAATCATACATTATTAATGATCGAATTATATGTAACAAAATTCTATTTTTGTGATTCTCGAGATTCAGATTCTTTTTTTTTTCTAATATTTAAGGTATCTTTCGTGATTCTTTGATTTTTGAGCTATAAGCGAGCATTATGAATTTTATTAGCTTTTTCGAATTCGATACTGTGGAATTTAAAGTTAGATACTATTTATATTTTCATAGATTTTTTAAAAAATTCTAACTTCACATATTTAAGGTATTTCAAAGATTTCAAGAATTTCCGTATTGCATGTTATTTATAAACTTTTATTTATTTACTGGTATTTTCAACAATTTTTAAAGTTTTTATGGATCACTACACAGAATTCTAGAATTTCACACTATATTATTATAAAACTGACTATTTTCATCACTTTCTCTCAATTTGCAATGAACATTTTTTTCCATATTCTTTTGAGTATTAGGTCAATCGAAACAATTTTATGATTTTTAATTTTGAAATCCAGAATCTAACGTTTTTAAATTTCGGGTTATATGTAGCAAAATTCAATTCTTGTGATTTTTTATTTTTAGATTTTTTTTCTATTCTTTCTGATAATTTTTGTAATTCTTTGATTTCTGAGCAATAAATGAGCATTATGAATGTTATTCAGCTCTTTAAATTTTTTAAATTCGATACTGTAGGATTTAAAGTTGAAAATTTTTTTATATTTCAATTGATTTATATAGAAATTATAACTTTTCAGATTTTAGGTATTTCAAAGATTTCTAGAATTTTCGTATTGCATGTTATTTTTAAACTTTTTTTTATTTACTGGTATTTTCAACAATTTGCAGTGTTTCTTTGGATCACTATACAAAATTCTATTCCATGCTATATTATAAATTACAATTGATAGTTTTGTTATAGAAATTTTTTTTTGAATTTTAATTCCAACGTAACTAATATTCTTTTGGTTTCCAATTCATTTAAACAGTAAAATGAATTTTATTTGCCGGTATGAAATCCAACATACTTTAAAATTTTCCGCGTGTGCCAACTGAACGCGCAGTTAAATCTTTCCGACAATCGTCAGCTGATTCCCATTTCACTCCCTCGAGTAGAGAAGTTTCCCTTCAAAAAAGAAATCGAGATCGTCAAGATCGACTTTATTAGATCGATATTTTTTCACGTGTAAAAAATCGATATCTGTAAGCCTCGAATCAGTTGGCAAACAATTCAATCATATCTAAGCATTCGACTGTGACGAGTTCATTGCTAGCAGCTGCTATTAGTTGAAGTATTGAGTAGAATTATACTTGACCAAGAGATAGGAAACCGAAAAGTCAATTTCATTCGAACCACCGATCATTTTGACTGTAGTTGAAGAAAATGAATTATAAAAGTTTGCCAGTACTATACCATGGCCAGTACAAAGTATTAATTACGCCTGTGATGATTCCAACTACCTATCTAAGCAGCGTGAATTTGCAAGATAACAATTACATCATATAAAATTTTTCCGAAACTGTTAGTTTCAAAAAACGCTACCGCTTACAAATAATTTTTGACTTTTACTTGAATTTATCGAAATCTCTAGAAAAAACTGTAAAGAACATTTTTTGGACTCCATCAAAATCTAGTAATTTTTATTTCATGACTCATCCAGTTTATCAATCAAAATATCATGGTGATAGAAAATTCGTTTAGCAATAAGTTACATTTTGCGGAAGGTGACTCATTCTCGTTACATTGATAAATGTTTTCAATGTTCAATAATGTTTATCTATTTTATCTTTTTCCTGAAGTGTTTTGAAACTTCAATATTTTCGAAACGTGTCTTTTTTTTCTTGGTATGCCGATTCTTCGATTTCATATTCAAAAGTATATTTGCAAAATTTGTTCTGGGTCGAATTTACATCTTAATATAGAAAATTTTTCATGATAATTATCATTTTCTATTCAAAAATTCTAAACTGTGTAACATAAGGATAGTTCCTTCTCCCATCTTTTTTATAACTTTATTGAAAAAAATGTTTTATCGCTAGCAGGCATCAAAGTAAGATTTTTTGAAATTTCTCACCAGTTTTATCAATTTGAATATTTCTATAACAAAACTCTAAAACTGTTCTATACCTAATACGAAAGTGTACTCAAACTTAATTTCTTTTTTCGTTACAGGACAATTTACATCTTACAAGCTTTTCGATTTCTGTCATTGTCTCTGTGTACCTCGATTAACTCAACATTTTTTGAACATTTGAAAGAATTCAAAAAACAGCATCCATATGCATCCCAAGTGGCCGCAACCGTACTTTTTGGTGCAATAGTTACTCTTCCTTCCATGATGGTGCGGAGGCAAATGCCCTCCTTAAAAACGTCAAGCCTCGTGTACTTCTTGTTCTTCTGTGATTGTTGTGTCGCAAGAACATTTAGTATTCTTCTTGACTTTAAAGCGGTATGAATACTTTTATTCATCATTTCTTATTTTGTCCGTACTTGAAAGATTACAAAGAAATGAAATCTTAAATTGACGTCATTAAAAGGGAACTTTTTACTTTCTAATTTGATTATGAATTTTATAAAGAAAGTTTGTTGTAAGTATCCGATTAGTTAACTACAATAAATGAATTTCGCTAAGAATAATTTTTAACTAGTTAACTTTAACATTCATGTTATAATTTTCTAAAAATTGAATTTTTTTTCCAGGTTGAGATCACCTACGCAGTGGCAGGTTTAACATCCCTCATACTCGTACTCCTGACAATTCAAACTGTTGTAAACGTAACACCATCTATAATTAAAATTTGTGTTTTTTTGTCATGTGTATAATCATTGCACTTTCACGTTGCTGTATTAAAAACAATGATTTATTTTTGTCTATTGCACTTTCTTGTGGCATAACAATGTTTCACGCCTGGATTGAAATACTCAACGTCTACGAGAGAACGACCAGTCACAGTCACCGCTCCTCTGATAATCTAGAAGAATGCAGTTCCGTCGTGCGTGATTACTATTTCACCTTTGTATTAATACATCAGTCTTTCTCTAATTTAATTAATCCAGTATTTACGAACTCCCTAAACTATGAAGCTTACTGTTATTTTAATTACTGTTAGGTTTTTTCGAAAACTGTTAATTAGTTCATGATTCATTACGAGGAACATTTTTGTATATTAAATAAATTTAAAGTTTTATGCAGCAAAGAATTATAAATCATGGTTTTCCAATACCCGAGTCGAAAAATTTTGTCCTTAAAATATCCTCAAAGTCTTCTTTTATCCTCAAAATGTCCTCAATGTATCTAAAACTGAAATGAGCAGGATATTGAGGACTTTTTGAGGACATTTAGCTGCATAAAAACCTCGAAAAGTCCTCAAAAAGTCCTCAATATGCTCCCTGAAATTTTTCGTGTCAATCCTCAAAAAATCCTCAATATGCTCCCGTAAAAGCATATTGAGGACTTTTTAAGGACATAAATGTCCTCAAAAAGTCCTCAATACCCTGCTCGTTTCCGTTTTAGGTACTTTGAGGACATTTTGAGGATAAAAAAGAAGACTTTGAGGATATTTTCAGGATAAAATTTTTTGACTCGGGTAGTGTTCTGAAACTACTTGCTGAAATTGCCCTTTACATTTTTTCGACTTTAAGTTGAGGTTGAGATTTTAAACAGAGTGTATGAAAGAAATAGAATAACACCTATGATGGAATTTGTGTAGCGAATGAAATATATGATGTTGATTATTGATATTCGGTTTGCATCGCATAGTAGTTTTATTCATAAATTCTCTAAGATATAAAGTTGTATGTTATAAAAATCATAGAAGTTTATATGCATGTTTGAATATGATCATGTCAATAAAAACAACGCTTATTTAACCAAAATTTTTCAGTCTGCTGTCACTCGAAAATTTGAAAAAAACCTGTAAAAATCCCCAGTAGGGTGGTACTTATTCTGGTCGTTTTCGAAAATTGATGGACAAACCCCCAAAAAAATTTGAAATGCCAAAAAAATGCGAGTGCAAAAATTTCACTGTGATTTATGCAT
The DNA here is from genome assembly GCA_030522825.1 of Platygaster orseoliae. Lineage (NCBI taxonomy): Eukaryota > Metazoa > Arthropoda > Insecta > Hymenoptera > Platygastridae > Platygaster > Platygaster orseoliae. The sequence goes on along the minus strand of JAPYZL010192537.1, from coordinate 10,100 downwards.
ATCAAAATGTGCTGCAAGAAGGGTAAAATTTTGAAAAATTGCAATTTTTACAAAAAAAAAATCGTATTTGTTGAGAAAATCCTTAGGTCCTTTTTTCCTGATTGTCTATTAGCCACAATATTTGTATGATTTCACACGTGAAGGATACGTCAAATTTAAAAAAAATTTCCAAATGCTTACATTTAGTCCAATGAATTTTATTCGTGAATGAAATAAAAGGGTGATTCCCAGATAGAAGCAAGAAGTTTAGTAAAATGACGAGTTTTTTTTAGATTTCTTTATTTATCAATTTTACACATAATCTGCTATAATTTTTATTCAACTATTTTTAAGCACCTCGAAAATGAACTCGCGTTACTTATAAAAAGAAGCCTACTAGCTTAATAAAAGTGCTTTGGTGTCCCTTCACAAGAAATGCAGTCGCATCTATTAAATAACTTATGTTACGTTGTCTGACCTAACCAAATTCCTGATTATTCCCAAGATTGATTTTAAATAAGTAGAACCAACAATTTTATTGTTAAAAAACGGAAATGAGCAGGATATTGAGGACTTTTTGAGGATATTTCGCTGCACGAAAATCTCAAAAAGTCCTCGAAAAGTCCTCAATATCCTGCTTGTTTCCGTTTTATGTACTTTCCTTACATTTTGAGGATAAAAAAAGGACTTTGAAGATATTTTCAGGATAAAATTCTTCGACACAGAATTGGTGTAAGTTCAACGATATTTCTTCACTACAGAAACATGCTTGGAATTAATCAATAACTTATGTGACCAAAAGAAAAAAATAAGAGGCGGTTGTTAAAGGTTTTTTCATGGAAAATTTCTTTATTTTTTGAGTAAGCTAATTCATGCAATAAAAATGCTATAACGTATTTGCAGACACCTTCGTACATGCAAAAATGCAATGCATTAATTGAAATGACCGATTTCATTTCCACCAAAATTATTTATCATTGTTTCATTATACATATAACATAATTCAATTATATAATATTCTAATTATAAGTATTTTATATATATTCAGCAAATATATCTATATGAACTTTTTACGTATTTCATAAACTGTGAATTTTTAACTTTCATTATTCTAACTTATTTTACACTCATGCGTAACGGTTCTACAAAGTTTTTTATAATTTTCGTATTATCTGATTCTGATATGCATTCATTTTTTTTAAGATCATCTTGAGTAGATTGAATTAATTTTGAGAATTTTCAAAAAGACGAATCGTCTACGAACGAAATGACAGGTTATAGAAAAATATCTGAATTATTGTTGTTCCAAGGCCTTTGGGACGGTGGGCAATTATAAAACTCATGGCTCTTAAAATTTCAAAAAAAATTATGATCTGCTCATATTTTTTAATGAAACATAGCAGTATGACACGTAATTTCAAAAGTAACGAAAAAAGTTTTTGCAGACATAAAAAATTTATAAGATGTACTTAGTACTCGTATCAGGCATATATTCTTGAAAAAATTCTAAATAATAGTTCTGAAAATTCACGTTTGAAAGTGAATAATAAACACATTCAAAGATAGTAAGAATTTCTATTCAAAAAAAAGCTTAGTTTTCGGTGTTAGGATTTTTAATCACAAAGGTTTTACTTTCATTGGTTTATTAATGCTCAAATATAAAAACGAAATTTATTTCAAAAATAAGACTTCGGGATCGTTGATATCGACCTTATAGATCGATATTTCTAACCGGGTAAAAAAATCGATATCTGTAAGCCTCGAATCCATTGGCAGCAGTTCAATCAATTCGACAAGTTCATTACTAGCAGCCGCTATAAGTTGAAGTATTGAGTAGAATTATACTTGAACAAGAGATAGGAAACCGAAAAGTCCATTTCATTCAAGCCACCGATCGTTTTGACCGAGATATAAAAAAATGAAGTGTAAAAGTTTACCAGTACAAAATATTAATGCCGCCTGCGATGATTCCGACAACCTATCTAAGCAGCTTCAATTTGCCTGGTAACAATTACATCATTCTGAAGTTTTTCTAAGACTGCTTGTTTAAAAAAACGCTACCGCCTACGAATAATTTGAGACTTTTACCTAAATTATTTGAAACTTCTGGAAAAAACTGTAAACAACATTTGTTGGATTCTATCAAAATCCAGCGATTTTTGTTTGATGATTCATTCGGTTTCTAAACTTGAAATATATTGGTGAAAAAAAATTCACTCAACAGTCAGTTCAATTGTGCGAAAGGTGACTCATTCTCGTTATATTGATAAGTGTTTTCGATATTCAATAATGTGTAACTAATTGTTGGTTTTTCCTGAAGCGTTTCGAAACTTCAATATTTAAAAAACGTGTCTTTTTTTCCTTCATATTCTGATTCTTCGATTTTGTATTCAAAAGTATATGTCAAAAAATGGTTCTAGGTTGAATTTACATCTTGATTAAGAAAATTTTACATGATAATTATCGTTTTATACTAAAAAATTTTAAACAATGCTACGTAAGGATATTGTTTTTTTTCTATTTTTTTTTATCACTTCATTAAAAAAAATGTATTTTTGCTTGCATGCTTCAAAATGGAATATTTCCGAATTTCTGATCAGTTTTTTTAATTTGTCGTTTTCTATAAACAAAACTTTTAAACTATTCTAAAATCAATAACAAAAAGTACTGAAACTTCTTTTTTTTCGTTACAGGAAAATTTACACCTCGCAAGCCATTCGATTCTTGTCAATGTCTGTGTATTTCTGGATTAGCTCATTATTTTTGAAAAATTCGGAAGAATTCAAAAACCAGCATCAATTTGCATCCACAGTGCCTGCAACCTTACTTTTTGGTGTAATGGTCATTCTTTCTTTCGAGACAAAGCAGAGTTAAACGTCCTCCACAAAAACAGCATGCCTCATCTTCTTCTTTTTCTCTGAATGTTGTGTCGCATCAACATTCAGTGTTTTTCTTGACTTTAGAATGGTTCGAATAATTTTATTCATCATTTCTGATTTGATTCGTATTTGAAAGTTTACAAACTACTGAACTCTTAAAATGGCGTCACTGAAAGGAAACTTTTTACTTACTTATTCGATAATAGTTATTTTCGTAATCGAGAGCTAGAGTCAATTTTGGCGAAGCCGTACGTTTTTGCCCGAGCCGAAGGCGAAGGACAAAATAGGCAAAGCCAAAATTGACGATAGCTCACGATTGCGAACGTAATTTTTCATAACAATAGTCTCAAAGTAACGTCAAAATGTCCAGTTTGAGGTTAGAGTGATGAAAATGAATTTTTTAAAGAAAGTTTGTTGAAAATATAAGATTAGATAACTGTGATGAGTAAATTTGGCTTAGGATAATTTTTTAACTTGTAAACTTTAAGTTTTATGTAATAATTTCCTAATAATTGAATATTTTTTCTTGGTTGAGACCACCTACATAGTAGCAGGTTTCATATACCTCATACTCATTTTCCTGACAATTCAAACTGATAAGGACGTAACACAATCTTTCATTTTATTTTGTGTTATTTCTAACACATTGACGTTTATGCTAATATTATCCTGCTTTGTTACAAAGGTTGATACATTATTGCCTATTCTATGTGCTTGTGTCATAACGATGTTTAACGTATCGTTAGAAATACTCAATCTTTACAAGAGAAATGTGACAAATTACAGTTACCACTCCTCTGATATGCATAAAGAATGCTGTTCTGCAGTACTTGATAACTATCTAAGCTTTATAAATGTTCTTATTTTGATTTGGTTTTTGGAAATTCCAAAACGAATGGGCTAAATTTTTTTATTCACTGTTATGGTATTTCGAAAGCTGTTAATTAGCTCATTTTTTATTACCAGGAAAGTTTTCAAGCATTCAATAAATTTGAAATCTTATTAAGCAAAGAATTACAAATCACGGTTTCTGAATAGTGTACTTAAAAGATTTTCTGACATTGCCTTATACATTTTTTTGACCCAAAGTTGGAGTTGAGATCTCAAACGAAGTGTATTTTAAAAAATGGAAAAACACCTGTGATGAAATTTGTATAGCGAATAAAGAAAGTATATGATGGTGACAATTGATATTCGTTTTGCATCGCATAGTATTTCGATTATTTTTATATTCTGCAAGCTATAGAGTTGTACGTTGTAAAAAGAATAAAAGTTATGTAAATGAATAAATGTAACGCTTACTAAACCAAAAAGGTTCAGTTTGTTTTCAATCCAGAATTGAAAAAAAAAACCTGTGAAAATCCACAGTAGATTAAACTCTTGAGAAAAATTAATGTAAAGTTTAACGTCCATCGATTTTCAAAAATATACAGAATAAGGACCATCCTATAAGTAGAGTATGTTCCACAATAAACCAAAAAAATAATTAATGGCGGACTTATCATTGATCTTCTCTACTGATAGTGATTTCTGATAATATTCTGTTTTTTTTTGTTCAAGCGTCCGCGAAGTATGTTCAGCTAGAATTTTCTCAAGAATTTTCACAGAAGTAAAAAATTTTTCGTATATTCAATAAGTCTTACAGAGAATATTATGTATTGTTTTGAATGAAATTATGATCAACTTATATTTTGCAATAAAACCTGACAGTATGTAAGGTAATTTCAAAGGTAACAAAAGAAGTTTTTGCAGAAATCAAAAATCCATCAGAAGATCGTTATAATACTCGTATCAGACACATATTCCAACAACGAATTCTAAATAAATAGTTCTGAAAATTTACGTTGAAGTAATAATAACAAACACATTTATGAGTATTTAGATTTTTACTACAAAAAAAAGCTTACTAAACGGCTTTGGCATTTTTAATCACAAAGGTTAAACCTTCATTGCTTTATTAGGACTTGAATGCAAACACAGAAGTGACCTATTTAAAAGACAAGACATCGATATCGACTTTATTATATCGATATTTTTACCCGTGTAAAAAATCGACATCTGTAAGCTTCGAATTAATTGAGAAAAAATTCTATCATATCTAAGCATACCACAGTGACAAGTTCATTGGTAGCAGCTGCTATAAGTCAAAGTATTAGTGTAGAGTTATCCTTGAAAAACAGGCAGGAAACCGAAAAGTCAATTTAAAAAAAAGACTGCAATACAAGAAAATGAATTCTACAAGTGATCCACTACGAAATGATAACGACGCCCGCGATGATTCCGACAACCTATCTGACCAGCGCGAATTTGCCCGGTAACAATTGCATAATTCTGAAGTATTTTCGAAACTGTTTGTATAAAAAACGCTACTGCCCCCGAAGAATTTATGACTCTTACTCGAATTTATCGAAAGTCCTGGAAAAAAGTAAAGAACGTTTGTCGGATGCTATCAAAATCCATTTCATCACCCATTCGGTTTCTCAACTAAAAATATCACGCGGTTGAAAATTCATTCAGCAATCAGTTTTATTGTGCAATAGGTGTCTCATTCTCGTTACATTGATAAGTGTTTTCGACGCTCAACAATTTTTAACTAATTGTAGGTTTTTCCTGAAGTGTTTTGAAACTTGAATATTAAAGAAACGTGTCTTTTTTTCGTGGTATTCCGATTCTTCGATTTCGTATTTAAAAGTAAATGTAAAAAATGAGGTCTGGGTCGAATTTGCATCCTACTTTAGGAAATTTTTCATGATAATTATCATTTAATATTCAAAAATTCTTAACTGTGTTACATAAGAATAGTGTTTTTCCCCATCTTTTTTACAATTTTATTGAAAAAGATTTTTTAGAATTTCCTACCAGTTTTATAAGTTTGTATTTTTCTATAAACAAAACTCTTTGATTGTTCTATACTCAATAATAAACTGTATAAGAACTCAATTTTTTTCCGTTGCATGACTTTTTACATCAAACTACTAGCTGCTCGATTTCTGTTATTGTCAGTGTATTTATAGATTCACGCAATAATTTTTCAAGATTCGAAAGAATTCAGAAAACAGGATCCAGTTCCATCCATCGTGCTTGTAGCCATGTTTTCTGGTATAATGGTCATTCTTTCTTCCAAGACGGTGCGGTGTCAAATGCCCTACTTAAAAACGACAAGCATGATGTACTTCTCGTTCTTCTGTGAATGTTTTGTCGCAATAACACTTAGTTATTTTTTTGACTGCAGAATGGTATGAATAATTTTATTCAGCATTTCGTACTTTATCCGTACTTGAAAGATTACAAACAAATCAAAATCTTAAAATCACGTCACTGAAAGAGAACTTTCTAATTACTCATTCTATTTATGAATTTTATAAAGAAATTTTCTTGTATATATCTGATTAGATAACTGCGATAAGTAAATTTTGCTAAGGAAAATTTTTCACTAGTAAACACTAAGATTCACGTCATAATTTCCTAAAAATTGAATATTTTTTCCAGGTTGAGATCACCTACACAATAGCAGGTTTAATATCTTTCATACTTTTACTTCTTACAATTCAAACTGTTGTGAACGTAACACAATATGCAAGTGTATCTTGTGTTATTTATGTCACGTCGATGATTACGGTACTATCATTCTGCTTTGTTACGAACGATGATTTATTTTTGTCTATTGGAAATGCTTGTGGCATAGTAATGTTAAACGTCTCGTCTGAAATACTCAACGTCTACGAGAAAATAACGACAAGTCACAGACGTCGTTCTTCTGATGTGCATGAAGAATGCTGTTCCGCAGTTGTTGATAACTATCCCCGCTTTATAATAAGTCTTTCTCTGATTTGGTTTATGCAGTATTTTGAAATTCCTCAACTTGTAAGCTCACTGTTCTTTTAATGACTGTTAAGTTATTTCGCAAAACTGTTCATTCGTTTATATTTCATTACCTGGAAAATTTTCGGGCAACAAATATATTTTAAGATACATCAGCAAAGAATTATCAATCACGGTTTTCCAATAGTGTTCTTTAACGATTTTTCGGTATCTCCCTATATATTTTTTCTACCTAAAGTTGAAGTTTATATTTCAAACGGAGTGTGTAAATGAAATGGAATTACACCTACGATGAAATTTGTGATGCGAATGAAATCTATTATAGTGATTATTTGTATTCGTTTTGCATCACATAGTATTTCAATTATTCATAAATTCTTAAAGCTATTCAGTTGTATTTTATAAAAACCACAGAAGTTTACATGTATGTATGAATTCGTTTATGTGTCAATAAATATAACGCTTAATTAACCGAAATTGTTTAGCCTGATGTCAATCGAAAATTTGAAAAAAACCTGTGAAAATCCACAGTAGGATGGTACTTATTCTTGTTATTTTCGAAAATGGATAGATGTATCCTCATTAAAGTTTTTATATTTCATATTTTATATTATTTCAATTTTTTATTTAAATGAATTTCGCTAATTTTTTATCAATAATCGTGATAATTTGTTATGAGATTCGTATATCATCATAAACTGATCCAGTATACTTTGGATTATTCAAAAAGAGCGAAAAATAAATGAAATTAAGGTAAAATGTTGAATCTTGCCAAATCTTGTTGGAGAAACTAGTAATTATTAAGAATAATCGCTATTACGGTTATTAGCTATACTTGCTCGTTGCAGCAAGGACCACCGTATACAGCTAGAATTTTGTTCAATAATTTTCATGGAATTCGAAAATTTTACGAATGTTAAATAAGTGACACAAAAAACGTTATTTAATTTTTCGATGAAAATTATGATCTACTTATATTTGTTTATGAAACATGGCAGTATGTCACAAAATTTCCTTAAGGAGGTAGTCAGGTAAAAATGACCTTTTTTTTAACAACGTTATTTTTGTTATTTACTTTCGTTTAACATTTACAACTTTTTTATATGCCGTGAGGCATATGATTAACTAAAAAAAGAAAAAAAAATTTTATTTTTCAGCAATATCTAATAAATAAGGCCATGTTGAAAAACGGTCGCCATGATTTTTCAACTTTGAGTCATCTGCAACACAAAAACCAACATTTTTCCTAAAGAGCACATAAATGGCTATCGCATGAACTACGGTCTTGATTGTTCATTAATATTTAATAACAAATCAACTTAGTTTTGTGTTTAAAAAACGGGGGAAAAAAGCGAAAAATCACAAAATTCTTCATAATTTGTTTATTTATAAATATTTTTCCATAACTGAGGTTCATGTCATAGATATTAATGTGCTCTATAAGAAAAATGTTGGTTTTTGTGTTGCAGATGACTCAAAGTTGAAAAATCATGGCGACCGCTTTTCAACATGGCCTTATTGTATCGCCCATAAATTGATCAGATATTGATGAAAAATAATTTTTTTTTTGCTACATAATAACATGCCTCATGATATCTTAAAAAGTTATATATGTTAAACAAAAATAAATAACAAAAAAACGTTGTTAAAAAAAAGGTCATTTTTACCTGACTACCCCTTTAAGTAACAAAAGAAGATTTTGTAGACATTAAGAGGGTCCACCTATGTAAAATTTTCGAAAAATCAATTTTTTTCTACTCTTTTTGCATCTTCAAGATGTGAAAAATAATGTCCCAAAACATTTTTTCCGGGTTCGACTCATTTCAAACGTGACAGGACTCTGAATGTGACTCTAGAATAAAAAGTTCTGTTGTCTCCATAAACTTTAAACGCGTTTTTCTCGAAACCATGTTTTTGAAATTTGTGTGCAGGATGAAAGATCATCTACTTAACAGATCGACTTGAAATTTTAACTGATTCATTTATAAAAATAATTGAAGGTACTCATGTAGCGGTTTTTCGATATCTTTTTTTTTTAATTTTACAATCCATTTTATATCGAAAAAAAGCAAAAAAATGATCAATTTTTATGAAATGTGCTGCCATTGATTCAATTTTTAGAATTTCGTCAAAATCCTACGTCAGTACCTCGACCAGATAAACAATAAAAATTCTTTTCCTTTCTTCTTTTGCATAATTGGTCCAAGCGAAACCTTGCACACAATTTTGGTATTATATTTAAAGGAGGTCTCTTTCAATGACTTCAATAAATATAAGCTTCCGGTTTACACTTTGTTGAAAATTTACACTTATGACAAAAGCATAATCCTTTCAAATAACCATAATATTATTCTAATATTCAAATAATTTCTTCTAATAAGAATTCCCGAAAAAGTCTTTAAAATACCGCTCTCACACAAGTGGACCTCCTTCAACATTCATAAGAAGATGTACTGTGTTACTTTAAGTAGCCTCATTTTATTAAAGGACTGCAAATCTTACCCTCCTCCTCGTTCAGGAAGATTTCTTCTACAATGAACTATTTTTCAGAAAAATCTTATTAAATAAACATTCTAATTTCACTAAACGCAAAAGGGAAGGGCGGGGGGGGGGAAGTGGTAGGACAGAAAGATTCGTATTTCCTTAGTTAAGCTAATATCAATGCCTCCTTAACCCTGGCCATTTAAGACAACTACTATAAATTAAAAAAAAAAAATATTACCTGAAGGTATATTTTCTAATGCATTTTTTATTACGAATTTGATTTATAATCATGTTTGATCGAGTAAAACACAAAATAGGTTAGGCATTTTTGAAAATGATATTTTGTTCCTTGATGGGCAAGCACCAGAGTACAAGGTTTTGAAAAAATTGTGGCAGATTACTCATGAAATGAAGAATTCCAAAATTCATTGATAAAACTCGTCACTCTACGAAACTTCTTGCTTTGATCTGGAAATCACCATAATATTTATTCATTAATAAATTTCAATTCACTACTAGATGTACGCACTGGAGAACTAGACAATCACATTTTTTTGGCATTTGTAATGTTTAACATCTATCGATTTTCAAAAATATACAGAATAAGTACCACCCTACTAAATAGAGTACTTTATTTACAATAAAGCAGTAGAAGTAATCAATGTCGGACTTATCATTGATCTTCTCCACTGATTATAATATTCACTTCACTGATTATAATACTCTCCACTGATTATAATATTCACTATAATATCCACTTCTGATAATATTCTGTTGTTCTTCCGTTTAAGCGTCCGTGAAGTAAGTTCAGCTAGAATTTTTTTCAAGAATTGTCACCCCTACGGGATATTCTGTAATAGGTGTGATAGGTGTAACACCTGTTACACCTATCACACCCAGAACGACGTATCGATATTGTGCCGAGAACAAAATGTC
>JAPYZL010192535.1:0-25013 GCA_030522825.1 Platygaster orseoliae | reverse complement strand
AAAAATTTGTATTACATCAGACTAACACTTTTGAATATGAATACATAAAAAAATTTCACTATATGTGTTTGAATTATTATTATTATAAATATCTGACTTCATAAACTTGAAGCGCATTTGATGCAACAATTGTTCCTTGAGAAGAAAAGTATTGAAAATATTAGCAATAAGAACTAGTGGGTATTGAAAATTTTGAACTGGAATTATTAGGAACTGGTATTTTTGGGTTTGGAAGTAATTGGTATTGGAAATTCTGGGTTGGAAATGACCCAAATTGGAAATTTTCGTTTTGGAAAAAATAGTCATTGGAACACAAAAACTGGAAAATTTGTACCCCAATCGTTACACTCATTAAACAAACTTTAACTAGGATTATTACGGAAAACTTTGCTCTACAATATTCGTTATTTTTTAATAAGCGGGAAATGTGAGTACAAATGATACATATAATATTGAATTCCATTTGTAAATCAATTTTGTTTATATTAAATTATATTATATAAAATATTAAATATAAAAAATATTTGTACCATATAGATAATAATATATATAAGAATATACAATATTTTGATTATAATTAATAAATTAAATAGAAATAATATATTATTATAATATAAAATATTTAACTATATATTTTAAATATTCAATTTCTTGAAATCAACAAAGAATAAAATAAATATCACACAAAACGTGTTTACCTCAATGTTTTTCAGGTGGAGCTACTTATAAATTAAAGGGTTGCATTCTATCGATATCTTTTTTGGACTGCAACGGAGCCTTGATTCCGTACTCCTATGAATCTTGGAAAGATGAAAATACAGACCGAAGTAAGATATCAATTCTCGTTCTGGAAAAATTTGATATTCTCAATTTCATTTTTTTTTAACTTTTTCTAGAAAACCTTTATTTAGTTTTCATTTTAGACGACGCTCCGTCTCTGGTTATTCGACTTGAGTTATGAATCCCATTTTGATTGAAGTTTAGATGGAGCGCAATCAACCTAGAATATTCGAAAACTTAGTTTAATGACGACGATTGTGGTGATTCTTACAGAAGCTAAAGTTACGAATCCTCGAGTATCGCCGTCGATAAATCCGGCGTCCTCGAGCGGCGATGGTTTCGAGGATCGGCAATTCGTCGTGTTGACTTCCGAAAAACAAGCCAGGGTTGTCGCTCTTCCTTCGCAAAACTGTGTCTACAGACAACAACTTGCCGATACACATATCGTTATCAAATCAGAAATCACATCGCTGAAAGGTAAGAATTTTTCCTCCCGGGATTATCTTGAAAAATTAGACGATGACACAGTAACCCTGGGTCGTTACTAAAAAAATTACGTCGACCAATGACAAGTTTGATGTTGAACAATTATAATTTAAATTTAATAGTGGTTGAATCCATTTTCGTTGCATTAAATTTCGTTGCAAATCAACCCAACCTTATGGTACAATCAATTGCAAATTGTGAGAAAATACGTAGATCTACATCAAAAAAATCATGGTGCAAAAATTCTGCTTCAATTTGCTCAATTTCTGTTGATGTTCAGTAGTTTCAGAATTTGATTTAGAATTAAATTTTAATATTTATTTTAGTATTTTATTCGATTTTAATGATATTTATTCATTGATGTTTTCTTATATTTATAGTAACTAATATTAATTCAAATTATTTATTATTCATTATTTACAATTAACATAAAATATATTATTATGATGAATTATTATATTATTGTGAGTTATTATTATCATTACTATTGTTATTTATTGATAATTATTGTTTATATTATATCTTATAGTACTTATATTGTTTTAATTTAGTAAATATAACAATTTTTTTATTTTGATAATATTTATTGAGTTTTTAATATTTTATAATATTCATATTAACTATCTATGATTAAAGTTGTTGTTGTTGTTGTTGTTGTTGTTGTTGTTGTTGTTGTTGTTGTTGTTGTTGTTGTTGTTGTTGTTGTTGTTGTTGTTGTTGTTGTTGTTATTGTTGTTATTGTTGTTATTGTTAATAATTATAATCCATTATTATTAATAATTACATCTAATTATTATTCTGAATAATTATAATTTATATTAATATTAATTTTAACTTGTTAATTATATTTTTTAACAGTTATTTTCTCACAATTTATTTAATATCAGAATAAAATTGAATTTTAATATTATTTCTTTATTTATTCATACTTTATTATTCTTATATAACCTAAAAATGATAAATAGATGATTATCTAATAAATATTACTATAAATGACAATAACTAATCGTTATTTATTATTTATAATTATAATATAGTATATAATTATTATTATTATTATATATTGATAATTATTCTTTAGATTTTATGATATTTCTTTTATTCCAATTAAATAAATATGAGAATTTTCATTTTGAGTTTATTTAATGATTTATTATTATTTTATTAAATTCATATCAACTATCCATAATTTATATTTATTTAATTATCAATGTTATGAAAAATTATTATTTATTATTATTCATAATTATAATCCATCATTATTATTGATTATACCTAATTATTATTATGAATTATTATAATTATTTGTGATTGTGAATTATTTTAATTACTTATGATTATGAATAATTAATATTGATAATTTAAATTAATTTTGATTCGTTATTTATATTTTGTTACACTTATTTTCTTAAAATTTATTTAATTTTAGAATCGAATTGAATTAAACAATTTTTTTCGTTTATTCATACTTTCTTATATTTATATTACCTAAAAATGATTAATAGTTAATTATCTAATAAATATTACCATGAATAATAATAATTAATAATTATTCATAAATTATAAGTGTTTTCAAATGTATATATTATTATTCTTATTGTTATTTATTGATAATTAATTTTTATATTGTAAAATATTTATTTCATTTTAATTTAATCAATACTAGAATCGGTCTATTTTGATATTCTTTATTCATTTATTATTGTTTTATCATATTCATATCAATTATTTATAGTTTACAAATAGTTCATTATTAATTAATTATTATTCGTAATTATTATTATAAGTAATGATAATTCATAATTATTCATTATTTGTATCTTATAATATTTATTTTATTATAATCTATTTAATTTTAGAATCTACTTCAAGTTTATTATAATTTTTTCATTTAATCATACTTTATTATATTTATATTACTTGATAACAATTAATAGTTAATTATTGAATATATTATTATTATTATTATTATGGTTATTTATTAATAATTATTGCTTACATTTTATAATATTAATTTTCTTTTAATTTATTAAATTTTAGAATTTGATTTAAAATCGAAGAATATTTATAATTCAATTTTCAAATGTAAAATCAAGGAACCAAGGCGATTGGATCCTAAAAAGTTGGAAACTGCCACAAAAACATCGACTCATCCCGTTTTAGGTCATTGAATTGAATAACGTTCATTTTTCATCGTCGGTAATTTTTTTGTGATTTCAGATAGCGTATGTCTTTTGAGCTATGTTTCTAATGGACACATAACGATATACAGTTTGCCTAGTCTCAGGCCATTAGTGGACGTCGACTTCTTACCATTGACTGATCTGAGGTAACAAAAATGTAACACGATTACAATCATAAAAAAAGTATAAAAGTAATATCTAAATCAATTTCTACTAACTAATTAACACTGTGAATTTCATACTATAATATCTCACTCTATCACGAAGGTCGCATTTGAGAATATTCGATTTTCCTCATTTTCCTAGACAAATTTTCTAATTATCCATTCAATGTGATCATTTGTAAATTTAGGATTTTAATATTTATAACATTTCCTAGTCGAAAAATCGAAAATTTAGATTGATAGCCCAAACTTTGGAGTTTGAAATTTTTTACAGTTGTTTTTAATTGTTGTCAGTTCAGTTTAATTGTTGGGCCATTCTAAGAAGAAAATATACCAACTCAGTAATTTGCAATTTAGGAGAAAAAGAAAAAACTTGAGATTTTTTTTAAAGTCAGAATCCAAAATGAAAACTTATTAACCTGGAAATGTAGATCATAAAATTGTATTACGTGACTGTTTTTCAGTTCGAAAAATTTAGTACGACTGTAAATCACGTGCAATGCTTTGTATAATACACATCGTTTTACTGGAACACTTAAACAAAAAGCAAATAACTCGTTTTGAGAATTCTAAAAATGCACTATCGAATGGTGGACACAGAATCTCCGTTTCAATTGCGCAGTCCTTGGCACTCGCATTTCAAGTGGATGTCTATTTTTCACGAGAGCCAAAAGTCGAACAGAAAATATTGTCGAGAGCATGGACTTTTTTCTCTCAGCCTCTAACTCACCATTATTACGCACTCGTTCGTCTCTTTAAAAAAAAAAGCTCGAGGCATGGTTGGTGTGGTACTTTTTATAAGAGCACTCTTTTCACGCAATCCGTTCGCAATCATTATTATTATTCTAAGTTTTCAAATACACCGCGGCAGATATTCATGAGCGTGCGCGTTTACATTTCATTGAGATCGAGTACGGTTTCACTTTGGTGTACTCAGCTTTTCCATTATTCAGTTCCAAATTCGAATTTTCGTTCGTCTTTTTTTCGTTGAATTTTGTCGTCGGGGCGTCTAACACTCAGGGAAAAACCAGATAAATTAATGAATTTTTTGAAGTCTACGGAAATTTTGAGATTATCGAGATTTTAAGGAATATTTTGAGAATTGGAAAAAAATAAATGCGAAAAAGTCAAAAGTCAATCTAGAGCTGGATTTATTGTACAGGAAAGTTAGGCATCTGTCTAAGGTGGCAACAATTAGGAGTTGGTAAACTTTTAAAATTTGTTTTAGATGCGAAAAAATAAAATTTATCAGATGTCAATATTTTAATAACTGATGTGGGGATTTTCTGCTTATTTCGTTGGTATGTGTAGCAACATAATAAGTTAGTTTTTTGATTATATTGCAACATAATAACAAGTTTGATAGTATGATAAGTAAATCTCCTGATCGAAAATGGTAATTTTTTGATTGATGAAACTAAAAAATACATTATTAGCAACTTGTTCGCACTCCACGCAATAATTTAACTAAGATTAACGAATTCTACAGGATTCGAAATTTCATTTTGAGATCCATATAAAAAACAGTCAACATCTCCAAAATTTTCGACAGTTTTCAAATTTTGACGGAATGCTCGGAATAGCTGAAATTTTTGAAATAAAATTGCTGAAATTGTAAAAACATTTTTGTTCTAATAATATTTAAATTTTAATATACTCAACAATAAATTTTATTATTACTATTTTTTGTTGCGAATTTCTAGAACGCTTAACATTGTCTAAATCTTAAAATTTTTGAACTATTGATAATGTATGCATTTTGCGAAAATCTATAGTTCGTAAAATTTTCTAAATGTGACGAAATTACTGAATTTAGTAATCATTGAAGATTATTAATGATATTCATAAAAATGAGCAAATATTTACAATATTGAAATTTTTGCGTTTTCCGAAATTTTCGAATGTCTGAAAACTTTTCGAATTTCTCTTGTCAATTACATTTCTACAATTTTTAAAATGCTTGAATATTTGAATTTTACGAAATTTCGTCAATTTTCATAAATTTTAAAATTTTTTAACTCGGAGCATTTTCCAACTACTGATAATTTATGAATTTTGCGAAAATCTATTGTTTGCAAAATTTTCTAAACGTGATGAAATTTCTGAATTTTAGTTATCATTGAAGATTATGAATGATATTCATAAAAATGAGCAAATATTTACAGTATTGAAATTTTTGCGTTTTCCGAAATTTTCGAATGTCTGAAAACTTTTCGAATTTCTCTTGTCAATTACATTTATACAATTTTGAAATTGCTTGAATATTTGAATTTCACAAAATTTCGTGAATATTCATAAATCTCAAAATTTTCCAACTCAGAGAATTTTCCAACCATATATTGATAATTTATGAATTTTGTGAAAATCTATCGTTTGAAAATTTTATAAATGTGACGAAATTTCTGAATTTTAGTGATCATTAAAGATTATGGAAAACATTCATAAAAATGAGTGATTTTTCACAATTTTGAAATTCTGGCTATCTCCGAAATTTAAAAATCTGAGAACTTTTCGAATTTTCTGTATGAATTTCCAATTTGTAAAATTACTATATTTGAACTTCACGAAATTTATAAATTTTCAGAATATCACTCTTCCTCAACATTTCAAAATTATCATAATTCATAGGGTTCCTAGAGTGTGAAAAATTTATGAAATCATTGTAGAGTAACAAAATCTGCTAAAATTTTCCAAATTATATAAATTTTGAAATTACCAAGTTTTCCAAACATCTGAATTTCCAAATTTTTCAAGTTTTGTACTATTCATGATTTTTCTACATTTGTCACATTTTTCGATTTTCGTAAATTTATATAGAAGACTCAAAATTGATGTAATCTTCCGATTGACTGAACTTAAAATTTTTTCTTCGGAGAACATGAGTTGAGGGTAGGTGTAGGGGCGGAAATTTTTGAAACTGCCTAAGGGCGCTAAATTCCTAAATCCGGCCCTGAATCAATCAATATTTTAGCGAAAAAATTTTTTATATCAAAATTTTAATGTCGTAAATTTCTTGAATTTGAGAAGAAAATAAATTTCAAAAAAACAAAAACGATAGCGAATTAATGCCACTGTTGCTTCAAAAAATGATGCATTTTTCGTCAATTTTTTCGCACGTCGTACTATATTCGTAATTTTTTCCCTCGAGCTTGAAAAGAGGTTTGGATTATCCTGAGAAAAGTACTGCAAAATAAAATTCCTCTATCGCACGTGCAACGTTGCTACCCTTTGTTACAATTATTCGTCTCGGTTCTACAGTAAATTCATGTTAAGTCCATAGACGAAAAAAGTTTTCCGCGTTCCCAAGCAGTCACGCATGCAAATGAAAATGCTAAAAACTTAACGTTGTAAAGAAAAGTAGTGTATAATGAAAGCTAATACGCCGCCGAATTAGAGCAAACAGTTTCACGCAAGTGTGAAGTCTCGCGAGAACACTTAGTCGTAAAATTCGAGCAAACAAAACGAGCCAAGTTTTGCAAACACACTTGGACCTTGCACCCTCGAGTGCGACCAAGTCGCGACCTTTCACTCTTATAATTGCATCAATAGACAAAACGACCTAGAGTTCACTCGAATTTCAAAGATTCAATTTTATGAATCGCATGTTCTACAAGTCCTGGAACTGTAGTTTTCGTAATTGGCAATTTTTCAGGTGACAAGCTATACGTTTCTAGAGTTCTTAAAATTCAAATTTGTGGAATCATTGAATTTTGTACTTGGATATCGTAATTAGGAAAATATATTTTTAGCACAGAGAGAAAAGTTTTGGTTGTAGCAACTAAATATTCTACAAAATATGAACCAAGTAAATTCTTGTGTGTGACAACAAAAGTTGTGGGTATTATAACCATTTCTTTAAT
Organism: Platygaster orseoliae; assembly: GCA_030522825.1. NCBI lineage: Eukaryota > Metazoa > Arthropoda > Insecta > Hymenoptera > Platygastridae > Platygaster > Platygaster orseoliae. Next base: position 17,540 of record JAPYZL010192535.1, on the reverse strand, counting down.
TTAAAAAAATCGTGCTCTTAACAAAACATTCTTGATTTAAAAATTCCATCCTCCGACGTTTCAAATTTTAACACGAACCCACAAGTTACATAGAAAAGTTATTTTGCATTAGTTCAAACTCTTACTTTTTCCACGAAAAATACGGAGATCGATAATTTTCCCCGGGGACTTAGACGCTCTGTTCATACATTTTACTAGCATCACTATCATTAACATCGTCAAATTGATATCAAAAAGGATTAATCCAAAGTCATACAAAAATATTAACGAGCCTCAACTTTCGAAAGTCGACTGACTGGGTATAAAAACGAAAACAGAAAAAAATGTGTTTCAAAAACAACGACATATACAAGCCAATAAAAAAAAAAATTGTTGAAGCAGTTGTCCTGCTGTGTGTACACTCCAAGCTGTCTTCTTTCTCCCTATCTCTGTAATTTCTAACAGTTTTCAGACTACAAAACATGGCATTGTAGACCCCATGTTGTCCATATGGGGTCATCAACTCTTTGTTAATGGCGATACCGATCAGTAAGTCATCTACTAAGTACGCTTCACTATATTTAATTATATACTAATCAACGTACGTTCAATGAACGAATAATCAACACAGCCGAATCTGATCATTTATCATACTACTTCTGCTATCGCAATTTTCATATTGCACCTTCTGCAAAGAACGTTTTCGTTTTTTGTTTGTTTGTTTGTTTTTTTTTTAGAAGCTAAAACATCTTAGATATTAACGCTCTGTAAGTTTCGCGAAAACACGTTTTTCTTCCACTGCACTAAAATTTTCAACTAGCCGAATTAGATGAGTTCGAGCGACTTTGGTGTCGTTGATTCGTTGACAATATTTTTGAGGATCGAGGACGACGAGCGAATTTTTTGTGACAACGGTTGTGCTTGCAGGGTCGCGAGGACACTTTGCTTCAGCAACAGGGGCCATGGGCTGTATTTGTCGTCACCTACTGAACTGCAAAAGTTCACCGTTTCCAACGAATTTTGGTGGGTTGAAGGATTATACGAATTTCTGGAATTCCTGATAATGTTTCAAGTTTTTTCGTCTTATTGACACTTTTAAAGTCTGTTGTAACAAATAAAATGGCTTTGTTACAGTGCCGAGTTGACAGATATGATGGGTGAGTTGTTTACCACTCAGGAGATGCCAGAACCTCCAAAAGAGGGATTCTTCAAGGGATTGTTTGGCGGAGGGTCCAGGAGTATAGACCGAGAAGAGCTGTGTAAGTTTCTTGCTTCCATTCATATTTTTTTGTTCCCAGTCATTTTTCCGTAAATCGATTTTAGCGTGGTCATTTTCCCGAAACACTAGTTTTCGGAATTTAATTGAACTTGTGATTTAACTGCATTTATTATATTTATTAAAGTTTTCTTTTACTTTAAAAATACAAAAAAAACTGACCATTCAATGTGTATGTGTGTCTTTTTTAAGAGTTTTTAAGTTGAAAATTTTCGAAAAAATTGTTTTTTGAACACAAGGAAAGAAAACTTTTCAGAATCATAGTTTTCGGAAAGTAAGATTCGGAAACATATTTTTCGGAAAATTGGCTCACAGGAAAAAGTATAACGAATTCGGAAAAATGACCGTGAATCATACTTTTTTGCAAAGTGAAGGCTTTCTGGCTCTTTTCGACGGGAAAGTCGTCTCTCAATAGAAATTTTTGTTTAATCAATATTCTTGAATAAAACCATACTTAAGTTTATGGTGAAAATTTAAAGAGTTTCGTGTTTCCCCTTTTTGTTTATAAATAATTCAAGTGAAGTTTTTGACGTTTAGATTGGAGTTAATATTTTGAATATTGCATTGTCGAGTAGAAAAATGAAACATTTTTTTTTTGGTGAAATATTTTTCAAAGTTTGGAAATTCGTATCAATACACACGATAAAAACTTTGAAGTTTAATTTTTTAAACTGATGAGTGATTAAAGTGATCAGTGGCGGATTTAGGGAAAAAGTCCCACTGGGCAAAATTTCTTCAGCCCCCCCCCCCCCATAGAGAATTATGTACTTAAGAATTTAGTTTGTATCAGGTGTTTAATGGGAAGTGATAGTTATATGTTTCAAGAATTTTATGAATAATAAATGGTTACAATTTATTTATCGACAATTTTCAACATTGCATTTTTTTTGACATCGAGAAAATTCACATATTTTTGAATCCTCTTATCGCTTTCTTCTCCACGAAAACTTCGATCGTTGCATCCAGATCAATTCGATTTGCAACACGTTGTTCGATGAAAATAATGCTAAAATCATCCGATGCCTCTGAACTCATCGTAGAACCTTGACGATCTTTTACTTTCTTCAAAGAGCTCATCGTTCGTTCGGCGCTGGCTGTGCTGGCGGGAAGGGTCAAGAATAATCGTAACAAACTGCAGCACTCCGGGAAACTGCTCATCAAATTTTTTTCAATGAAGTTCAAATATTGCAATGGACTGTGCTTGGTTGAATCAAGTTCTTGTGAAAAGTATATATCCGAAAAACTGATTAACTCGTACTTTAGGGAAGTTGTGAAAAAAGTTGGATATTTCTTTATCAAGTTGCACACATTTTTTTCAAATTCTTTCTCTTCCATGTTTTCAAAAATTTCAGGTTTGAGAAATTCGAAAAGTTAGTTTATCTCATGAAAACCTTTGGCCCTTTCTTGTATGTAACTCGCTGCACATCCTGTCGAGAACTTCAAAGTATTCAATGCGGTGTTTCGTCGCCATATCCAGAGGACTGTCGTTAGTTTTCTCACCAGGCATTTTTTTTGTTCGTCGTTGTCTGGTGACAGGAAAATCCGGATTCTTCCATCCCATCTTCTCCCATTCAGATATCGCTTTCGAAACGAAAAAATCGTACTTGCTTTCTGCGCGCAAGTTTTGCAAATTTGTCATTACATTTTGAAGACAATTTTGAGCCATCAAAAGATCTAGTTCTTTTTTCTGTAATTCCACTTCAGCAACGTCAATGAATGATAGGACTGAATGCCACCATGTCAGGTTTAGTAAGAATAGCCAATTGATCGCCGATAGTAGAGAATTTGCGTCCATTATATCTTCTCCAGTAGCCTTTTCTCTCAATGTTTCTCGTTCCAAACAGTTAACAATACAGTCAAGATTTTGAATAGTCGCTTCTACTGCTTTCAGCCGTGCAGACCAACGAGTACCGCTCAAGCCTTTGATGTGGAGTCTTCATTTCTGTGACGATGCTTCGCTTTCGGTATCTTCGAACAGTACAGAACACTGTTCACCTTGTGTCTCTCTTTGATAGTCAGAATTTGTCTCAAAAATTTCTCGTTTTAATTCTTCCAGAAGTTGAATGCCGAAAGGTTTTGTATTTTGGGACAGATTTTTGCTTTCTTCCAAAAGGTTTTTCCATCGCCGATGAGACTGCGAAAAGTAGTTGAAAATTCGCTGTAATGTTGCGAAAAATACTTTAATTGAAGGGCGAGCGAATTTTTCAGCTGCATGAGATAGAACCAGGTTAAGTTGATGCGTTGTTGTACAATGGACGTACGGAACGAATGCCTTTTCTCCAACATATCTTCTGATAAGCGCTTGCAATCCATTCAGCTCTTCTGACATAACGGGTGTGCCATCGAAAGCTTGACCACATAGATGAGTTTTTTCGAATTGATATTTTTCAAACAAGACTCTAATAATGTCATGAGAAATTGAGACAGCATCCCCTTTTTTGATTCGAGTGAAACCTACAAAACTTTCTTTGATGCATAGTATCTTTGCTCCTATCTCATTTTTTTGAATTGTGACGTACCGCACCAATAAAGCCATTTAGTCCAAGTGAGCAACGTCAGTTGTTGAGTCAGCGATTAGTATGAAAAATTTTGCTTCTTTGCATTCATTGATAATAAAATTTCGCCTTTAATCAGCCAAGATATTCAACAATTCGAACGTAATCGTTTTGCTCAAATACTTTATCCGATTCGAGGATTCGATGTGATCACGTAAAGTCGAGTTATGCCGGGAGATGAGTTTGATAATAGACAAATATATACCAGGATTTTCTTCATCAATTTTTTCACGATGACCTCGAAACGCGACACCTAAGCCAGACAAAGTTCTTATGGCATCAAAAAAAAAGTTCAGAATGTATCGCCATTTTTTCGCTTCTTCGCTAATTTGTTGATTTAGTTGATGACTGATATCAGCTTTCTTGAGAAAATTAGCTGCCGCAACTGCATTCTGGAGATGAGTCTTGCTCAAACTGTGTATTGAAACAGATTGCTGAAAATGTTTCCAATCCGTGTAACCAGTGAACCATTTACCTTTTTTTGTATCCTCATCTCCAAATAGCCAGCAATAATGGCAATAAGCATAATTGTAGAATCGGTGAGTATGATAGCCAAAGGCAAAGGTCATTTTCTTGGAAAGGCTTCTGCGGACGTTTGTAATAATACTGCGAGTTGAAATGGCGCCCATTCTCTGTGAGTTTGAATTTGCCATTGGGCATATCAGCTTCTGTAGGTTGACAAGGGCCAGCAAGTAAAAACATCCTTTTCTGATCTTCGTTTAAAATCTGATTTTTATAAATTCCTTTGTCATTATTGAATTTGAAAAGTATTGGCGGTGCATCCGCAGAAAAGAATAATTCAGATTCGGGCATCGATTCTTCATCAACTGAATCAGTGAGTGCGAAATTATCTTTTTGTTCACCATTAAAAAACAATTGGTCACCAGCACTTCTGTCGACGGAGGATTTTTCTTGACCACCACTAGTCTCAGATCCAGTTCTTATCAGTTCATTGTATCCACTCTTCATTTTCTTGTTCTCCATGTTTTCTGTAACAGTACAAAAACAAAATTAAAAAACAATTATCTGATGTAGTACGAAATCCCTGATCATAGAAAATCATACAGGTTTTATGAAAATCTTCGGATCGTTTTTGTAGAAATTGAGATCAAAGTTGTACATTTCAATTATATTCAAATGTACGTACTTATGTAAACTTTTATATTAACTGAAGTAGCTTTCTTCCAGATTTCACAACTCTATATTTTATATAAAAAAAAAACTTGTATATAAAGACCAAAAATCTGTATGCGCAGAATTTCTACCATACCTTCGTCATAATGGATTTCCGGGTGGATTAGCGGTGATTCTGTAGATAATGTTTCATCGCTTAATTCGGCAGGTCTTTTAGTGGACGAACTCGCGGATAGGGATTCTTTTTCTGCTGGAAGAAGTCCGATTTCCGTGGAGTTTCGATCATCATCATTTTGAACTTCAACTGATATTGACTTTGGCGTTGAAGTTGGAAAGAATTTGCTGACTTTGGTCTGTTTAGGGTCTATTCCAGCATTTTCCAATTTTCTTTTTTCTCTTATTTTCCGCTTTTCAAACCCGCTTTTTTCTTTCGTTTTTTCCATGTCTTCTAAAACCATTATTAGACAATTAAAATATAAATGAACAATTTTTTGCAGTGACAAAATCAAATTTCTGAAAAATATTTTGTTTTTTAATTGGTGATTGATCACGAAAATTCACTAATTTTTAATTAGATGTAAGCTAATATGTTTATTTTTGGAAAATTAATTTTCTATTTGCTGTAACGAATATATACGATATTGAACAATTAAATATGTGGCGTGGAATGAGAAAAGGTACATAAGAGCACCAAAAATCGATTTCGAGATTTTGATTAATTCTGATAATTTAAAAAATTCTCTATCGGTTGAGCCTACTCTCGAATATGTCCGATCAAAATTGAGCGAGAAAAATCAAATAAACTGGTCATGTTTCAATAAAGCGAATTTCGCTATTTCTCGGAAAGATGATCCCCTCCACTCAGTACTTTCCCCTCGCCGAGGCCTCGCGTCACGAGAGCTACGGAATTTCGAGTACATCATTAGGGCTCCTATCTCTTCACGAAATGAGGGGAATGTTCCCCGCAGGCTCGCTGTGGACAGTGGAGAGGGCAACTTTGCGGGAGTATTTTCGATACTTGCTCGGGTCTTTCGTCGGGGCTTTTTTCTTTCAAACGCGTTTTTCTCGAAATGTTCAAAGATGCTCTTATGTACCTTTTCTCATTCCACGCCACATATATATTTTTCATTCTAACCAAACTCTTAATTCTGATTTTTATGAAATGAAAATTGGAAAATATAAAAATTTATGCATGTATATTATCTAATTATTAAATAATATATCTCTGTTGATTGAAGTTAATTCAACAAAATTATACTAGAAAGTTTGGTTTAAAGTAACTTTTAAAAATTTTTTATCAATCCTTCAATAAATTTTGTAATAATTTTAAAAAAAAATTATGAATTGCTATTTTATTATTTTATAAAAAATATAAAATTGTTCAATAAAAATTTCATAGTTACGCTTTACAAAACGCATGCCTTACTATAAAATTTTGCATAACTTAACTTCATAAAATAGTGGTAATTTTTTATAAAATCAGCGATTTTATTGCGAGTGTTTAGGTCTAGGAACAGTAAAGTTACTAAAAAAATCGACATTTCACGAGAACGCATTATTTTCACAGCTTAAAAAAACGCCAGTATTAGGGAATAAAAAAAATCGGATACGACTTTTACACATTTTTACACAAACTTGAATTCACGAATTTTTCGCATCCTAGATTTATTTTTTTCATGGTTTTTATTTATTATTTTCAAATGTATCATATAATTAAATGATAAACCCACAGATCACAATGACAGAAAAGTATGAATCAAAATATTACTAACTAGGTTATGTTATGGCAAGAAAACTTTTCACACGGAGCAATATTTCATGTACATACCTAGAAATATCTGGAATCAAGTTTTTTTCTCGAATAAATGCTCGGACATTTAATATAGCAAACCACTGCGGCACTTGTACATAAACACTAGATAAATAATAAACGAACTCGATTGACACAGAACTCGTTGAAAAAGTATTGTCATGAACGGTATATACTGATCCAGTACCTTAGCCACTATATGGTCTAAGTCCAGTACAGTGACAGATCACGCACATGCGTGGTGAATTCTCATTATTGGGCGCGGAAATTTTAAATTTCAACTTCCGAAACTGATGGTCATCTGACTGTAAACTGAATTTTAATGCCCGGGGGCATCCAAGGGCCCCTTAAACCGTTTTTGATAAATCAGAAATGTTCAACAAACATTTAGAAAATCGCAGACTGTTCAATAATTCTAAAATTTTAATACATAACTGAATAAGTACAGAAGTTATTTGATTTTATATTTAGTTAATAATAATTACCAAGCATTGCAATTATTTTAATAACAGGGGGCCCTGAAAAAAATTAGACTTGTGCTGACTACAGCCGACTCACTGAAACATTTTTCAAAATAATAATAATAATAATAATAATAATAATAATAATAATAATAATAATAATAATAATAATAATAGTAAATAAATTCGAAAGTGTAAATTTCAGCAGGAGGGGCCCTTAATGCCTTCCGTCAGAGGGCCCAGTGGGCAAGCGCGCTTTTGCCCACTTGTTAAATCCGCCACTGAAAGTGATGAATATCTACATGAGATTTTTCCCAAATAGTTCACTGATATGTAAAGGAAGCCTAATGGCAATCAATAGTGCATTTGTATCTTTTCGAAAAATCGATAAGAAACATAGTATACATATAAAAAAAAGAATATTACATCAAGAACTTAGACATATTTCAAAAAACACACACAGTAAAAATGAAAAAAACTTAAAATATCGTACATTTATCATACGTGAAAATACAAAGATCTTTATTATGTTACACGAAAAGAAACGAAAAAGTTGAAATTTAGAAAATACGCAGCATTTTAGGTAATATATGAATAAATTATAGATTTCAATAATATTTTTAATGAAAAAAGTAAGCTATATAAATCTGCAATTTATCTCGAAATTCATCACTATTTGAAAAATGAAACTTCCAAATTTTTACCGTGCGTCAATGGAAACCTTTCACTTTACATCGAAAATAAAAATGTGCTTATCAATACAACAATTGCTTGTAAAGAATTACTTTGAAAGAAAGTAATAACAAAATTCTTTTTATAAATGTTTGGCTAGGAAAACGTAGAAAGTTGAAATTCGTAGAATTGTTTCAACCCAGTGAATTATAAAGAAAAATTAGAATCTACGAGAACGCTACAAATCTAAAAAAAACTTTGAAGTGTGGAAAATCGAATTCCAAAAATCTACAGAGAAAACTTTTCGAATCATGCAAACTTTGAAAAAATACTGAAAGTAATGGAATTCAATGAAAGAACTGTTTTTTGAAAATTCTAAACAAATACTTGCGATGTACAAGACTACGAATTTTTAATAGTGCATTTATCAATCTCTTAAAATATTTACAATACGTTGAAATCAATACAAGAATACGTTGAATACAAGAAATCTATGAAACATGAAAAGTGTATACAGACGTAATTTTCCCAGAAATCTATAAAATTGCTGAGAATCGAACGAAATTTGAATTCTAGAGCATCGAATTCACTTTGTAAATTCAATCTTATTTGAAGATGTGACAAAATTAAGGCACGACTTAAAATTCCCATAATATCTTATATTTAGTCCATGTTCAAATTTATTTTCGAGCAAGCAAGTTTTACATCAGAAGGATGTGTCTTGAATCAAGAATGATTTCTTCAGACTATGATAAATCCTCTTAATTTAAGACTTGCCCTCTTGAAAGTGATTGAACGTAATTGAGTAAATGTAGTGTAATACTTCAATATCAAGTTGTGCCTTATTTTTTTTTTGCATCTTAATATAAGATTAACTTTTTAGAGTGAAGAATTTTGTTAAAAGTCAATGTTATTTTAAGATCCAAAAAAATTTAGGCACGACTTGAAATTGCAATATCTTAAATTCAATTCATGTTCAAATTTATTTTCAATGAGGAAGTCTTACATTAAGAGAATGTGTCTTAAATCAAGAATGAATTCCTCAGATTATGATAAACCCTCTCAATTTAAAACTGGCCCTCTTGAAAGTAATTGAACGTAATTGAGTGACTTTAGGTTAATACTTGATTGCCAAGTTGTGCCTTAATTTTGTGGGATTTTAAAATAAGATTGACTTTTTAAAGTAAAAAATTTTGTTATATGTCAATCTAATTTTATAATGCAACAAAATTACACTGTAAAAAGCCAATCTTATTTTAAGATGCAACACAGTTAAGGCGCAACCTGAAATTCAATTAATATCTTAAATTTAGTCCATCTTGGAATTTATTTTTAAGCACGCAAGTCTTAAATCAAGAGGATATGTCTTGAATTCAGAATGGTTTCCTGAAATTATAATAAATCTTTTTAATTTAGGACATGCGTGCTTAAAATAAACTGTTTACATAGACTTAATTTGAGGTAATATTTAAATTTCAAGTAGTGCCTTAATTTTGTTGCATCAGAAAATAAGATTCAATTTTTAATGTGTAAGGCATGACGCGAAATTCCAATATTTTGAATTCAATCCATGTTCAAATTTATTTTCAATGAAGAAGTCATATCAAAAGGATATGTCTTGAGTCAAGAATGATATCCTAAGAGTATGATGAATCCTCTCAATTTAAGACTTTTCCTCTTAAAAGTAATTGAAAGTAATTGAGTGAGTTTAGGTTAATACTTGAATGGCAAGTTGTGCCTTAATTTTGTGGGATCTTAAGATAAAACCCAATTTTTCACACGGTTGTGACGACTGTACCGTTTTCTTCTTGTGGTATACTTGCATTGAGAATAATACGAAACGGAATCTAAATTCTGCAGTTGGCGAATCAAGCGGGCGAGCGTCGCGAACGGTGGCGAAGCACATACCGGGTCCTAACGCCGGAACGGAGGCACTGCGCGAGCGCGTGCAGAGCTCCACCGGGGAAGTCGCGGCAGCCCACAAGATGGTGATGGAGCGCGGCGACAAGCTGTCCCAGTTGGAGGATCGCACGGAGCGCATGATGAACGAGGCGGAGAACTTCTCGACCTCGGCCCACTCGCTGATGAACAAATACAAGGACAAAAAGTGGTACCACCTATGAGAGCTAAGGACGCCTCATTGTCGCGCCAGGGTCGTCTTCGAAATAACGCTAGTGCTCTATCCTTAACGCAATTTAGCGGTTCACATTTTCATCCGTGACCTTCTATCGTCTCAAAAAACCAAAAATGGCAAAAAAAAAAGAAAACAAGAGAAAAAAAACCTTAGCTCATAAGTCCTTCACGCACATCAGAAACATGTGTACTTTATGAGCGCGAAACTAAAAATGGTAATGAAGTAACACGCGCACACGGATATTATCTATGCATCAAAGTAGTAGTGAAAAGAATATGTTATATGTTTGACGATGACATTTTTTGGAGGGGGTTGGGAGCGAGATTTTAAAAAGGGAGAAAAATATTGTGATGTGCGAAAAGCGCCGCTTCGATGATTGGAGCTTGCGATTACGTATGAGATATGATTGCACTTACACGCGCACACTTGGGACACTTGAATAAAATAAGCAAAAATGTTTAATATCATAAATATGTTAAGGGAAAAGGAAGGAAAGCGATTCAGTGCACACTCGTGCGGCTAATGACGTTAGTTCAATTCACGAAATTCACGAGTCAATACGAAGAGGCATTGTTTTGTATATTTGGCCCCGCATTCTTTGAGGCGCGCGTTAATTCATTCGGACGTCCTGTGAGCGTGCTTGAGTTTTGTACGTACCGTTGAACGAGGTCTATTGGATATACTGAAAACAAAAGGCCTTCAAGCAGTGAAGGTCGTAAATCCTCTCTTCTTAACCCTTACCGGCCCTCGACACCTTGAAATTCGGAGCGAAAATTATTATTTTCGTGCAACGGAGTTTTTTTTTCAACTGAAATTTTTATTAGAAAAAACTGAGAGATACTAACAATAAATAAAACACAACGAAGAACTTTTTTGCGATATCGTGAAAAATCGTGAACATTTTCAAAAGTCTACAGATTGGAAATTTTTATGTTTGGGTTTTTTGTAAGATTCTAGAATCGTATACCTATAAAAATTTTAGAATGTTTTAGTTCAAAAAACAAAAATAAAATCCAGAATTTTTCGTATGAAAAATGAAAAAGATATTAATTCAGACTTTTTTAAGATATCAAAAAATTCTGAACATTTTCATAAGTCTATAGGCTTATGAAATTATGATGTTTGGATTTTTATGATAATGAGATTTAATTCTAAAATCACACACTTTCAACTTTGAAAATTGAATAATACACGACTTCTTTTATTAATAGTTCACATGATCCAGAATTTTTCATTTTATTTTTTAATAGTACTATAATATCAATCCGATAAATATAAAAGAAAACTTTGAAATTTTAAACTCGAATTTGCAGGATTTTGGGATTCCAAAATACAGTAATAAAGATATCTGTAAAATGGTGAATTTAAACTTCAAAAAAACTGTGACTATTTTCAAAAGTCTACAAATAAGAAATTATGATGTTTGGTCTTTAATGATAATAAGATTTGATTATAAAATCACACACTTTCAACTTTAAAAATTGAATAAAACACGACTTCTCTTATTAACAGTTCAAACAATCAAAAATTTTTCATTTTATTTTTGAATAGTACAATAATATTAATCAATAAATATGAAAGTAAGCTTTGAAATTTCAAACTCGAATTCGCAAGATTTCGGGATTCCAAAATACAGTAAGAAAGATATCTGTAAAATGGCGAATTTAAACTTCAAAAAACTTGTGAACATATTTAAAATTCTACAAATAAGAAATTATGATGTTTGGATTTTTATGATAATGAGATTTAATTCTAAAATCACACACATTCAACTTTTAAAATTGAATAAAACACGACTTCTTTTATTAACAGTTTCAATAATCAATAATTTTTAATTTTATTTTTGAATAGTACAATGATATCAATCAATAAATATAAAAATTAGCTTTGAAATTTTAAACTCGAATTTGCAAGATTTTGGGATTCCGAAATACAGTAATAAAGAGATTTATCAAATGGTGAATTTAAACTTCAAAACTAGAAAATCAAATCTTAAAACTTTGGAAATCAGAAAACGTAGATGACATTTTTTAACCTCTTACTTGCAAAATTTGATATTTTTCATATAATTTTACGTTTATTAAAAATGGGCATAAAAAACAGGTGATTAAAATGTTTTCAATTCGAAGATTCCACATTAACAATCTTCCTTTATTACATTTGACTCGAAAAATTAGGGCTGGTAAGTGGAAGACTCCTCGTGCTCTCCCCCCTCCCCCACCCTTCCTGAAAAATTCCTCCAAGACCCATATTTGCCTTCCCTATTCAAAAAGTATAAAAAAATTGATTGAAATCGTGTACTTTAAGTAAACCGGCCACGAAATATTGAATAAAACGTCATTGAATTTCATACGTTAACGAAGTGTTCGCAATATATTATCAACAATTGAAGCTCTTCGATGATATTAGGAAATGTGATTATGTATGTTCGTTTTTATTGATAAAACTTATAATTGGAGTTGGAAAACGTTTGGAATGTTATAAAAGATAGGTTCATTTATTAACTTATTACTCCTGATGTAGTACAAAGTGAGTACATAGGCAAGTTTATGACTGGTCATAAAACGTATGAACTTTATTTCATGTTATGAAGCTTGTTGAATTAATGTTGAACATTATGTCAGGAAACATTTACACAAATCATAAGAAAGTCAGACTTTTTTGTGATTGAATTCCATTAAAATTTTTTACTTCCGCGTCATTTGAAAATGATTCGAATTTTCATTATTTCGTTATTCATAGTTTTATTGATGTATTCTATGTTAGACATGTTGAGAAATATTTAAAAACTAATGGATTGTTAAATATTTGTTATACTATCGATATATGAATAATTATTATACAAATTTATGAGCTTCTCGATTTCCACATCTAATATCATATCAATAGAATAAAATGTTGAAAAATCGTTTAAAATATAATTCATTCCGAAAATTGTCTGTGTTACTTGTGTTTCCTCATGTGTGAGTTGCGTAGGTAACTGCACTATGATGTATAAAAAATTTTACTCTTGGTTCAAAGCCAAAGATAATTTGGAATATTTTCATTACGAAGGTACGAAAGGTTTTCGCGATGCGAGTAAAGGTTTGTATTTGATATTATGCGATAAATATTTTGTACTCAATGCAATTTTCAAGATCTCACTAGCGTTTCAATGTTACAAATTATTCGAGTCGAAAAAACTATTTTATTTACATTACCTTGAAAAACTTATTTGAAAATCAATTTTTGTTTCTGTTTTTGGAAGTTTGCCATTCGAAAATTGAGAAGGAAATAAGAAATCATTTATTTGTTTCCCTCATTCGACGGTACTCTGTCACAAATTTAGTACTCATTCGTGAAAGACGTACCTACAATAAACGCAAACACGACCAACACGTTCCTTTATTTCACCGCAACAATAAAAACTGGAATCTGAGATTCCTTCATCTTTCCTTGATTTGCTAAGTAGAAAGGATCTCAACAGTGACGCCATTCCGAATGTATTGACAATAATTGTACTCCAGGGTTGATTAAAGCAACAACAAAAAAAGGGCAAGCACGATCCGAAAAAAGTTTTCCAAAATGTGGGAAGGTTACTGTTTTTTGCACAACTCGAGAAAGCATCTCAAAACGAAGCAAATTTAAAGAAACATTTTATACATAGTGAAAAAAAGTGGTACAAGGTTTTCATTGTGAAAAAAAAAAGAAAACCGGAGAGTTCTCAGTATCCTTTCCAATTGTAAAAGTACCGGCTTCAAGTACTTAAAAAAATGTCGGACACGAGGAAAAAAAAAACTTTGTAATTATTAAAGACATAGTTATCGCTAGACAAGTTCTGTAAATATATATAAATATATATGAATGATAAAAATAAGCAAAATAGCATCCAGTCTGGTAGACGAAAAAGAAACAATTATTGTACGTTATGGAAAAAACCAAACAAAGCAAAGAATGTTTACTTTGGAGACGGTGTTGTGGGAAACTCCATCGTAGCGTCGATGATGAATTCAATCGAAATTTGTAGCGCATATATGTGCATATACTAGATCATGTAAAGACAATATACGAATATACATAAATTTATGAAACGTGATTGGATTTATCAAGGCTCTGAGTCATCGTACTGCTTCCATAGCAATAACTGTATAGTTGATGTTAATGGTATAGTTGTCATCTTTGAAGGGAAGGGGAATGATATTCCGGCACCTTCGTGGATTTTGAAAAGAATTGTTCTGCAAATTAGCATTTTTTTTTGTTAAGAACAAATTAAAACCGACAAAATAGTGGACTAGTTTCCACTATGTAACGTGTCAACTTCAAATATTTCTATTTTCGAACATTATTTTTTCTGTAATTTCCGAGAAAATGAATCATCATTTTTACGAATTTCCGAGAAAAGGAATGCTTTCGAAGCAAAAAACATTTTCCCAGTTTCTACGAAAATCTTACTTTTCATCTTTCGTGTAGTATTTTGTCAAATTCAATGAGTTTTTTCCAAAACGAACTACGATTTTCAGAACGGTTCTTTTGAGAAGCCGCAAAAAAAACTATACGTTTCGCAGTACCTTTGTAGTTAGTGCATTTTCAAAGTTCATTGAATGTTATTTATTTGTATGGTCATTAACGTTTTTCTCGGACAATATATATAAATATATATTCTATTCAGAGAAATTTGTCCATTTTAATTGTATCATAGGGAATAAATAGTACAAATTTCGATATGAAATCGCAGCATATCGGGGTTGGGAGCGGCGGATTTTTCAAGAAATGGGAAAATCCGGCTCGGTGGGTACTTTTTGGCTTCTCAACTGCAGTTGAGCGTACGTGTATATTTGTGCAACTTTTTTCTTAATTCTCTTTTTCTATCGTAGGCACAATAATTCTCGTTTCTTTTTTCGATATGCATGTGTCATTTGTTATAAAATTTCCGAGGTTCCACCGAAAAGCCCCACTGAGTTTTTTAACTGGACCAGAACCCAAGAAAAACCGCGCCCTCTTTTATCCTTCCATTTTCAGTGTTACTGCAGTTTTCACTGATCAAGTATTTCAAAATCGAAATAATGTTATGCAAATTTAAAGTCGGAAATTTTCGGAAATTGTGCTGCAGTTTTAAAACAAATTAGAGAACTGGATAATGTTGAAAATTTGTTCCAAAATTTATCATCAATTGGGTTACTCACGCCCTGAAATGGGATGAGAAAAGAAGGCTCAGTTTCGCTCGGGAAGATACACGCGCGTTATTTTCCATGACCACGCGAAAGATGACAGAGAAAATCTATTTTGGACCTGAGTTTTGAGACGAAACGAGGTGATTTTAGCGCATCCATATTCAAGCGTATTTATCATTTTTACTCATGCGAAGTAAACGAAAGGTAACGGTTTCGATAACGTTGGAAAACAAAAAGGACAGTACTCTGTATAATTATACTCGCGGATTGTGCATACACACTCATATAGGCATATCTAAGTGAAAGAAAGATACTAAAACGTGTAATGAAGAACATTAATAAATCTAATCTGAATAAATTTGTACATCGTTTTATCGGCGATATCACGTCCGTGGCTTTCCAACTAAATTTTGGATTGTATGCGGTGTCGATGTATTGATTTTGAGGTCAAATTCCAAAAAATGGACACGGTCTCCATATCGCAGACGAAATTTAAACTTAGTTATCAACGAATGTTGATTGAAACGACTAGTTTTTTCGATTTATACTATGTAATGAAAATCTGGTAAAATTTTTGTTTTTGAAGTGACAACTGAGAGAAATATCACATTCTACTGTCAAAGTACTGCCTCAAAGACAGACTGTATCTTGGCTCTGGATAATAAATGAGTTTGAAATGAATGTACATTCATCGGGTCTTTTCTCTTTCAATACGTTCTCGTTTCTTCAATTTTTATTCCGACTTGTGTCTAATGAAATCATTCCCAAACCCTGCATCAAATTTTGATGACAGTTAAAACGACTGTAAGACTGTCAAATCGAATGTCAAATAATGTTGATAAAACAGTCAAATTTCGACTACTTTTTTCGTAAGGGTATTCTAAGCAACGAATATTAAAACCAGCTCTTAGACTACGATACATGTGGTTATTTGCGAGTAACTTGAAATTGCAAGACTGAAAAAATTAGTCCAACCTATTACGCAGTTATTGAACTATTGAGAAATGCGTACACACCAATTTCCTCTGCTGCGAGCCTTGAAACCAGATATCACATCAAGTAGTTCGCGCACATGCCGCTTGGAGCGCGTCGCAAAGTTTTTCTCGCATCCCAAAATTAGTCGAGAGCGAACTTAAGATCGCGGATTTGTCTCTCATTGTCTCTGGTCCCCACGAATTACATTTGTGAATTTGTAATGGACTTGAGACCAATATGTGATTCTTGTGTATTAACATACGAATTTTGTCTTCTGGATAACATCTAATCAATCATTCTCACACTGATACTAAAAAATAAAAAATGTCTGGCATATTCATTTCATACAATTTTTTTTCATCTTTATCTCGAGCTCTTTAAGCTCGATGTTTTGATGATTTTTGACTTTCCTTTATATTTTTTTGTTAGCCACATGTGATTATTACCTGTTTTTTATGTCTGATTTTTTTCTTTGTCAATTGTTCGCTTTTCGTGTATTTCTCGAGATACTTCGATTAGAAAACTGAAGCATCTTGAAAAATCTGGTAATCTAAAAAACTTATACAAGTAGTTTTTAAAGTTTTCCTGTGAAATTCATGGAAATTATTTTCATAAATGATCTTGGTTCTAAGAAAATGAAAAAGTTATACGAAAAATTTGAAATTACAGAAAACTACAGTGTAATAAACTAAACTTAGTAAAAACTAAAATCACACGGGAAAATTGAAAAAGCTACGAGAAACTACACAAAAGTGCTATGAACTCTAATTTCACGTGGTTCGGTTTTTTTTTGGTATTTTTGGGGTCTTCTAAAATAATATTCATTTAAAATTACCGCAATAATAATAATTAAAGTTGTACTGAAATCCTGTAAAATTATCTTATCTGTGAGAAATATCGTTATACGTCACATTTTTTGAATAACTAACTTTGAGATTAGAAACGCAATTTTCGAATATTTCGACAATTTGCGAGGTCGGTAAAATCAAGAGTTGAAACATTCGTTTGCAAATATAACTAATTGGTCGTAAGTTTGACGAAAGAACTCAAAATTAATAAGAATTCATAGTTACAATGCGGCAGTACAAGAGAAATATTTATTCCAGTTCCTAATACTTCAAACTTTTCCTGCGCAATCGCAAAAACTTGAATTTTCCCCAATTCCGCTAATTGTCAACACTAACTTTCAAGAAAAAAATAATAAGTTGGGATGATAGTTTGTTATTGAAAATTTTACACGGTGCGAAATCGCACCAAAAAAAACTTTCCGTACTTCTCCTTGGAAAACTAAGGGACAAATGAGTTATACCTGTTGTGTATCGTGTTCTAGAAAGATTAGAAATCTTTTAAGTGTAGGTGGTGGTACTAGATACAATCCCTAGAAAAAATCCCAG
>JAPYZL010192528.1:0-13151 GCA_030522825.1 Platygaster orseoliae | reverse complement strand
GTAAAAAGGTTTTTTTTTTAATAAATTTATTCATGACAAATATTTGTAATGAATTTTTTGTTGAATTTGTCCGGATTTTGGTGGCGCACCCTGTATTTGACAATGGTTACGCGTGCCGGCGGAAAAACCACGTTAGCCGCCTTCCAAATCTGCGATTGTGGGTATGCGTTCAGATAAGTAGTATATATACCGGGCCGCCTGGCCAGTCAGTTTAGTTTGGTTCTCGTTCTCATTGTCGGAAGACTTATTGTGAATAAATAAAGTTTTATAAAAAGATAAAACGAAGTTTCATCATTCGTGCCTACGGCACGACAACAGTAATAATATTTTTTGAAAAGAAATGGTTTTTTTACGCTGTAAGACTGAAGTTACGCAAGTAAACGAAAAAAATTAGGCCTCTTTTTTGCAAACTGCAATTGTTTATAAATATGCGAAATTTTTTCATGAAAATAACTTGCAACAAATTTTTATCAAACGCCATTTAAAACTCAAGGTCAACTACATGTTGAGTAAATTTTTGGAATTTTGATTTTAAATACGTTTTTGGTTACATATAATTTAAAATCGTTAACTTTCCGAAAAGGCTATTATCAAAATGTTTATTCTTCGTTGATTTTGCATATTGTACGAAGTCACAAAAAATACGTATCAAATATTTTTAAACAAAGAACTAAAAAAAAGTATTTTATGCAAAAAAAATGTTGGTGACAACCCATAGGGCACTAATGTCGAAAAGTTGACTGTATGTTGACTTTAAGTCAACATGACAACTGTAGTTGACTTAAAGTCAACATACAGTCAACTTTTCGACATTAGTGCCCTGTGGGAAATCTCCTATGGAATGACCCATAAATTTAATGTATCATCAAAATAAAAACCATTCATTACTAGCCTTTTTCACTGTATTTTTCAGTAAAACGTATCAAATTTTTTCTTCAATATATAAATACTTGATCTCGTCCATTCATGAAGCGCACTGCAATCCATTGCGAATCTTATCACTAGCATTTTTTTCTACAAAATTAACCCCATGTTGACATAAACTGACAAAATGACCGACTTATATAATATGTCAATCAAAACGAAAAGATCATTTTTTTCTAGTTTCTTACTGAAAATGATAATATCACCCACAAAACTTTGAAAAATAAAAGAAGGTTTGGGGTATATAAAAATATTGTTAAAGCGAAATTTAAAAAAAATTATCTCAAGAATTAGAATATCCTTTTGTTTAAGATCATTTCATGATTCATTGAAGAAACACATTTTTTTATTGAACAGGATACGTTACAGGACTATTTAATAAATTGAAAGATAAAAAATTAATGAAAAAAATATAATACATTTCTTTTATTACTTAAATATTTATCGCAATACAAGTAGTTTTTGCACATTATAAAAATGATGTTTTTTGAGTTTCATATATAAATGTGTAGAATGTCTATCTGTCGAAATTTACAAGAAACGATCATAATCTGTAGCTCGATTTGTTATCACGACTGATACATGATGGAGCAATTTCCCGCTGCTGCACGTACATGCGCTTAGTGATAACGATATTTTTTCATATTATCAATTTTTTGCCAATCATCAAAGGTGAAACCGAGATTTTGACCAGGTGAAGGGGGGGGGGCTGTACATAATTGGCGCTACATAACGTTCTAAAGGATTCGCGAAATAAGTAAAATAAAAATTGGAGAGCACAGTACATCGGAAAATAGTAACTTTTGAAAACATCAAAATGATGAAAATAAATAGGGAATGATAATCTAAAAAAAAAGAGTATTCTAACTTATAGTCCGATGGGCAAACAGTTTTCGAATGGTATTTATTATAAATGGCATTGAATAAAAAAAGATTTTATTTATTTTTATTTTTTTAATATTATACTAAAGGCTACTTTTTTTGAACAGTATTATTGATGGTGTGGAAAAAAGTTGTTTCATTTTTTTTAATGTGTATCTAAGGAACTATTTTGAAAGAATTAACTTTTTTCACAGTTCTCTTATTTATGCATTGCTGGATTTAGCAGATCGAAATCTGCAAAGCACGGCCGATAGGAATTAACCCACAGTGAGTACAATGAAATTACAGGAAAGTATTATGAAAGGTGTGAAGTTGAAAAGAGCTTTCCAATGATTTGGAAAAGGGCTCGCAGTTTATATAATTTTTCCTAGTTGGGTCTTTGAGATATTTGAATATATAGAAAACTACCAAACTAACAAACTATATTAGTCATTTAATGAAAAATATAACGAAACGAAGGGTTGCAGCCCGAGGCGAAGCCGAGGGATGTAATCGTTTCGTCTAAAAAGGCATTGTTAAAACTCGCAATACGATATTTTATTTGTAGTCGAATAATTCACGTCCAAATATCCGATTATTTGTAAATTACAAATAAAGTACTTTTTTACAGTGCGTATGGTAGAGTTTTTGTATTTTTACGTCATATTCAACAAATTTTCTACAGTTTTTCCTGTTTACATACTAAACATGCCAAAACATTTATTTTTGCTTAATTCTGCTTTTTTGGTAAGCGTATGTCCCTTTATTTATTACGACTCGTTGTAAAACATAATTATTAATTTTTCCTTGGCCTTTACCAAAATTTAGAAAAAAAAATGTTTAAATTGATAATCGTTAGTTTTCGGGTCATTAGACGTAAACAAACGATTTTTTATGTATAATGATTAACAGCACCGAATTGAAATATTGGTTTGGTTTTTTTTAATTAATCACTCTAAACTGTTTCAACTTATCAAAAGTGTTGCATTAGAATAAAATCATAGAAAACGTATTGTATTACACACATCGATTTTTTCAGAATCTATCAACTTTTATAATTGAGGCCAAATGTCTATTTCTTTATATAAATAAAATCGTTCCTAATACATGCATAATGATACAATTCATTAACTTAGAGCATAAATTTATGAAAAATGATGGACTATAAAGTATTTTGAAATATGGGAATTAAATATTTCGAGGTCTGGGTCATGCTGGAAACTTTCTGTGAATTTCGACGCACTTTTAACGGTTTTCAAGATAAGTTTTTTGAATTTTGAGGTTTCAAGTAAAAGCATGAAAATATTATATTTTATCAAAATATCACTAGATATAATAAATATTTGATAAAAGAAAAGTAACTTTTCATCAGTAAGAAATAGTAGAATATTCAAAAAATCAACTTAAATATCGCGAATAGACAAAATAGTATATTTTGTAATTAGGACCCAAGGCGTAGCTTTTTGGGCGAGGGCCAATTTATCTGCCGAGGCGTAGCCGAGGCTGACAAATTGGTCCGAGAACAAAGCCTCGCCTCAGGTCCGAGTGTCTGTCGGAAACAAAACTACTCCTAGGTAATAAAAATCAAAAACACGCATTAAAACTCGCCGTCTTTCGGTAATAAAAACTACCCCTAGGTAATAAAAGTCAAAAACACGCATTAAAACGCGACGCCCACATCGAAATGAATCGCCGGTCGGAAATGCACGTCCTTTGTGTTTGTTTTCAGGTGCAGGAAGCACCTTTTTTGTGCGTGTTTTGCAAAAATATCATTTTCGGTTGTATTCTATAGTATATTGTAGACCGAGCGGGAAAACGGGCGTTTCCGGGCCGCGTACAAAGTTGACAACGACGTGGCTATACCGAGCACAAGGGGAAGCCGAGTGTTGCGAGGTGTAGCCTCGGAGTTTTCCCCGAGGTGTACATACTATTTTCTTCGCCGCAAGAGCGAGAGAGCGAGTTTGGTGCTTTGCTGGCGAGAATCGATAATAATCGTTTCGAGGTCCTTACAACAGCAGCAAGAAACGATATTAAAAAAAAATTTTTTTGAAAAAAAAATTTTTTTCGATAATAAAATTTTTTTCGGAAAATAAATTTTTTTAAAAAAAAAAAAAATTCTGAAAAAAAAATTTTTTTTTTAAAAACATTTTTCTTGAAAAAACAAATTTTTTGAAAAAAAAACGTTAATTTTGAAAAAAAAATTTTTCGAAAAAAAAAAATTTATTTGGAAAAAAATTTTGGAAAAAACTTTTTCTAAAAAAACGGTTTTTCGAAAGAAATGAATTTTTTGAAAATGTTTGAAAAAAATGTATTTTTTTCGAGACGATGTATTTTGCTCTCAATTTTTTCAAAAACGGTATTTTTCGCTCCCAAGAAACAGAAGGTAACAAAAACCAGGCGTCGAAACAGCCGTTTTTGCGCCGCTGATATACGGATCGACCGAGAATCGATTACTTTCGATACGAGCTAGCGGAGCAAAAACGAGTGATCTCGCTCTTGCGGCGGAGAAAATATTTTGTACCCAGTTTCCTACATATAAAATCCATAATATAAAATAAATGATAACTTAATTTTTAAAACTGAATAATTTTGTTATATTAATAGATTTGAAATTTCGAAATTCTTAAAAGTTTCTTTGCCAAAAAATCGATCTTAATTATTAAAAAAGAGATAACAATTTTCTTAATGTTCTACTACTTTAAAAAATGTATCAGAATAAAATTCATATTAACTTCAACTTTTATCTGCGAAAGATTAATATTCTTAAGTTTTTGCAAACTTAGCATTTGAATAACAAAAACGTTTAAAACCATAGTGTATTTGGATGTTGAATTAATATTAATGCGAGTACAATATTTTACTTACTTAATTTATTTCTTTTTATTATTATGTAAACATGATAAATATCAAATAAATTTTGAGAATTTCAATTAATATCAATTTAGAATACACTAATAAAAAAAGAGACTAACACGCGCGCATTGAAGATTTTTTTGAGATGCATGAAAAACTATATTGTGAAATTGTATTGATTTAGAAAAAATTTAAATTATTCATGATAAGTAAAATTACGTGATCGTTAAATCTTTCTTTATCGCTATATAAATAACATTTATTCACAATTTGCTAGTAATCGGATATTTGGACGTGAATTACTAGCGAACTGTGAATACTGTGAATAAAATATCGTACTGTGAGTTTTGGAAATTGCCTATTTTGACGAAACGATTACAGCCCTCGGCTTCGCCTCGGGCTGCAAACTTTCGTTTCCTCGAAACCGACATTTCCAAAACTCGCAGTAATATACTATTACCTCAGCAACTTAAAATTATTGATTTTAGTAAATAGAAAACAAAACAAAGTCATTTTATGAATTATTTTCATATTGAACTGATTTCAAAGATAGAATTTTTATGATATATTTTGGAATATTTATCAAAAATAAATTAAATGAAATGTCGGAAACAGAATCATCAAGAAAGAAAAGAAAATAACTCGACTTATTTTAAAAAAGTATCAAGTAGATGAACTCAGCTACGGTTCTGGCCTCGGCGGTCGTCCTATTATAGTAGAACAAGCTTCACTTTGTGAAACTTCTTATGTATGTTTATGGTGAAGTTACTGAGTCCGGGTTCGAATTGACTGAGTCAGCGCGATAAAGTTTTTTCATTATAATATATAGAGAAAAACAAAAATATAATTTTCGGTTGCATTCTACATTTTTTGTAATAAAATTTCTTATATATAAGAATACAGAATATAAAATAAACGATATACTCATTTTCAAAACTAGATAATCTATGCTTCTTCACAGGTTTGCAATTTTAAGATTATCACAAGTTACTCCGCCAAAAATCTGAACTTCTAAAAAAGAAAAAACAGTTTTCTTAATATTCTGTTACCTTACAAAAATTTAGGAGAATTTCGATTCATTCTTTAAAAATTCACTACACATTTCAACGTTCGAGATATCTAAAAAGTTGTATTTTCTGGTTTTTCAAATATTTTGATATAGACATCGTTTAGTTCGCATGGAATTTAACAAATAAATTCTTTAAATACTTTAGAACAGTCTATAGAAATTTGCGTGAACCACCCCAAGTGCGTAAATAAAAACCGTTCCTTCCGTTATGACTCCGTATTATGATGGTCATGAGAGCCCTTGGGGTCTTCTCACTTCCGCATCATATAAGTGTTATACACAAGATGGGACACATAAAAAGACGGACATTAAATTTTTCCACACGGCTGCTCATATACGGGGAACCCCATTTCTCTTAGTACTTGACAAACTGCTGCCAATTACGCTAGACACCATGTGGTGCAGGCGCACTCCTTTTCAAATTTCGCATTTTCCTATTCAATCCCCATGATGCCTATGGCGATTCGCGTTCTCTCGAAATAACGAGAATAAATCTGAACCCTTGAAGCAAATATTCATTATTCAAAACCACGTCTTAAGATATTAGTTAAAAAAATTGTCGCGGAAACCTAAATATCATAACGCAATTTTAAAAGTTTAATAAACGTATTAATAACTAATTTTTTTATTCGTATGGTTCATTTGTTTCCATATTTTTCAACAATTCATGTAAGGATATTCTGGGTTACTCTAATTCGTTGTTCTATGGTTTTGTCAACAATTTTGCAATAGAAATTCGATGTATAGCTTCTTAAATTGAACGTTTTGTTATGTATTACGTATAGTTATTTTCAGTTTTCAGAAAAATTATGCAATGCATTGTTTTTCGTTATTATTTACAGAATAAAGAAACATTTCAGATCTTACTCCCGAAAATGAAATTGAACGTAAATTTCAGTCAGCGTCCGGATACGATTAAAAATAGCGTAAAACAGCTGACTTTTACACTAGAAGTAATCACGGAATCGAATAATTATCTGATAAAAGATCCAATAAATAATTGAGCTTTCGTAAATTCGATTTTTTATCGCATCGTGCAATTTCTGATCGAAGCTTGCTCCGTGCTTCCTGGTGCAGTTTTCTTATCCTCGCTTTATCGCTTTTGTCGGCGCTCTATCCAACATTTAACGATTTGCAAGCGAATTCCTCTACGCAGATTTTTATCTCCCCTTGTACTGTTTGGCGTAAAATCAAAGGCCTAGATTTTTCAAAATCTTGAACTTTTGGTAACCACAAAAATTTACTGAAATAGCTTTTTTTGTTTTGACTGAAGAAGTTCTAAGGTATTGTTGTGTTTCTTCTCTTAAGTAGATTATTACAAAATATTATTTTCACGAAAGGTAACAATACAAATTTGAACTTGATGTTATGCAAACTGACGTTTTTGTGACAAAAAAAATCTTTTTATTAGTTTATACTGGGTTAATAGCAGAGTACAAAATTTTTCGACGATACAAACTACAACATTATGTAAATAGTAAATTAGCTACGGCAAGATTTCATTAAACAATTAATTCAAAACCTGACTCTACAATAATATTGTTTTCTTTGGAACATCAAATAAAATTTCATATTCATTTTTTTCAATGAAAATTAGCGTTTACTTAAGATAGTAACAAAATCTAATGAATTAATTATTATTTATTACACTTAATTTTTAGTATAAATTTTTGTATCTTACTACATTGAAGAAAAAAGAATGTAATATACAGTGCCGGCTCTAAAGGTGTTCAAACTGTTCGGTCGAACAGGGCGCCAAGAAATGAGGGGCGTAAAAAATGACGCAAAATTCAATTGGACGTACACCTCGTAGGCCACTTTTTACCTATGATATAAGGGTGAACATACTTTAAAGAGCAAGTCTTATTTCTAGATGCAATAAAATTAAGACACGACTTGAAATTAAAACATTATCTTAAATTTATTGTCTTGAATCTTTTCAATTGAAGACTTACTCGTTTAAACGTAATTGTGAGTGTAGACTAAATTCAAGGTATTATTCTAATTTCAAGTATTGCCTTGATTTTGTTGCATCTTAAAGTAAGATTCAATTTTAAGAATAAACGGTAACAAGAAGATGAATTATTTTGACACAACTTGACACAACAAATTTTGTTTGACAGCATTAGCTCGTTTTTTTGTCGCTCCAATAAATCTTTTTTGCTGCTAGAGCACAGTCATTATATGTATAACATCCATTGCATAATAGTTATGGTCTCGTAGCGAAAAAAATTTGCCAGGGCAACAAAAAAACAAGCTACTGCTGCAAAAAAATTTATTGTGTCAAGTTGTGTCAAAACAACACATCTTTTTGCTACTACAATAAATCAGCTTTTTGTATATATCACTGAATTCTGTCTTTCTTTTGAATCATCGAATTTTGTCTATATCATTGAAAAAATGATGCAACATCATTTTTTCAGTATTTCTCAAAATTATCCATTTTTATAGACGTTTTTTTGCATGCAAAGTTTCATATATGGACGATTCGAAAGTTTGTAAAAATCTGCATTACCCAAAATTATCTACCGTGCTTGACCATGTAAACTGGTACCCAATATAAATTTTGCCCTCAAACCGATCGACAGATCTTTAAAAAATTTGGAGTATGACCTTCTGTTAAAATGTGTTATTGTCATTAATATTATTTTTCACCTGCAGTCATAACGAATTTGAATATATAGATTACACAGGCCCACAAAAAATAAAAAGTGGAATGAACTTAACATGTGAGTATACTATCACTATAGATTTTGAGCCGCTGAATCCGAATCTGGGCTCAGAATTTCCCCTGGACCCCCCAGTTTTCCCCTAGCCTAGGGGAAATACATAAAATCTCAGAAATTTCAGTATCTGTTAAAACAATTTTGATTTCCGCAATATAAAATAAAACGATAATGTTTTCACGTATCTCGAGTCACTTAGTTCGAATGTCACTGTCGAATTTCCTTAGAGTACCTCAGAATTTTACTAGCCTAGGGGAAGAAGTGCTAAAGCTGAGCAAAACTTGCAATTTGTAGGAGGTTCTATTTTTGCGCATAAAAGCTTATATATTTTCGTATAATGAGTTCTTAAAATCATATCTGACGTAAAAAAAGTTCTACTGTACTTCAGAATTCCCCTAGCCTAGGGAAAAATGTAGAAGACATAGGCTTCTCCATATAAAAAAAGGCTACGTGAAATTGTATAATTGTAGTCTTCGCTTATTTTTGCACATTTTTCGTAAGCTAGGGCAATTGTGAGGAGCTGAATTGAAATTCCGATGACAGAAATGAACAGAGTAACTCGAAAAAGAAGGAACTATATCAGCTTTCCCGCACAAAAAAGGCCTGCATGAAACTTCGATTTGAGCACAATTTTTTACGTTTTTCCCTGGGCTAGGGGAATTCTGAAATACTATAGAACTTTACTTAACTCACATGTTAAGTTCATTCCACTTTTTATTTTTTGTGGGCCTGTGTTATTAATCCAAGTTTTTCGCTAAATGTGATTTTTCAATTCGTTAATGTTCTGTTAGACTCAGTATTACATGTCAAATTTGTGGAATTTTCGAAGTAGTTTAATTTGCCATTTTTTGATGTTACAATTTTTAAACTTGATTCTTTTAATAGGAAATTTGTTGAAAATTTTGGGAACCCTGGAACTTGGGAATTCCACGGCATTCGTTTTTGGATAAAAATTTTCGATTAAAGGTTTTTGCTGTAAATTAAATTTCGTAAATTTTTCCTCCATTTTGCTACATCGTAAAATAAGATTCAATTTTCAGAGTGAAGGTACTACATCTATAAAACAAGACGATTTTATTCCTTGAAAAAGTGCGTCGGAAAACTACAAAATGCAGATTCAGCAAGATCACGTCAAAAACGCTAGAAAATTTCCAAGATTGAAATTTCAATACTTTTTCTGTACAATATAATACGAAGTGTTTAGCGTTTTGACTCAAGTTTTAAAGATATTATGTAGCTTATGTACCAAAATATTTTTTTAAGATTCTGGAATTCTTATTTTATAAACAACAGTATCGAACCCTAGAATCTATTAAATTTCATAGGTTGCAGTTTAAAGATACGTTCATGTTCTAAGATTATTAAAACAATAAATTTGAATTTTATTGAGGATTAGGAGATTTTTAACGCTACATACAAAGCTGGGAATGTTGTATTTCCCCAAGTAATAAAGTGCAGCTTCCAAAATAATGTAAAAATAAAAAAATGAATTTTTCTATATCTCATTCGAAATTTTTTTTTTTTTGAAGTTTTTTAAGCTTTAAGACTTTACATCGAACTCAAAAATGATCGAAGACAAGAAATATGATTCAAACATTGACAACTATTAAATTTCAAACTGTGAAAGCTGGAATCAAACTGCTTAGGTTAATCAAAAATTAATTTCCAATTTAGCATCAAAGCAATTTATACAGCCAATGTCTGATCTGAAACTTAGAAGTTTACATTAATAAATCGAAGATTTACGAATTCCTGACAGTGTGTGAAAGGAATTTCTCAAAATTGAAATGAATCAAATCATTTTTACGATCGACCATTTCTCAAGAGAATTAAAACTTTAGCGGTTCTCTGAATCAAGAATTAGCTCGCGCGAAGCCTCGATTTAGCAAGAATTATCAAAAATTCGCCTGCCAACTAAAATGATTACCGTAACGATTACGAGTCATATACAATTTTTGAATGTTTTTGAACTGTTGTAATATAGTAGATTATTTATCACAAATTGACCAATTCATGATTTTAGCTGAGACAAGATGTACTTGAAAACGATCAAAATGAGTCAGAAACGAAAACGTATGTTTCTATTATATCAAAATGCGTATTCGTCTAATAATAGTTTTCTATAATTTTGAGTTTCAAGTTTTTTAAAAATGCAAGTATGACACTAGTCAAGTTTGGAAATATTTGGACACTTGGGAAATTAATCATATAATTACAGGAAAAAATAAATATTACAGAATTTTCAATTTCATTGATGTTGGAATTTACATAGTACATAGTGGATGTCAGTAATTTGAAAAGAATTCGAAATTTTATAATCTGAGATCACTCACTCAAAACTCAAATTATTCAGCGACGATGTAGAACTAAGAATGGTGTTTGGCAAATGCAATAATGATCTGCACACACAGAAAAAAATACAAAAGCGGTAGATATTTTCATCTCTAAATATGTTATGCAAAATATTTCTTTCCTTAAAAAAATAATTTTATTCAACTATTTGCGTCCTTAGTAGATTAAAGAGATTTTTTTAATGAATACAAACTTTCTCTGCACAAAAAACGATGATTTTTCGAAATGCATTGCAAAAAAATCAATATACTTTAAAGTTATTGATAATAAGTTGACAGAACAAATATACTCACAATAATTATGACGCTTTCCATTCTTTTTCACAGTGTAATGTGATCAACATGAATTATCTTCTCGTTCATGATTTTTGTAGCTTAAGACATATTTTTCAAGAGTTAAGACTTATATACCTAATGAAATTCGCAACACGAATGATATTAAACATGGATATTTTATTCACAAATATGCATTGTAGTACAATGATACAAAATATTTCTGTTCACCAAACAGTGCATTTTTCATATGGATTCATTTTTGAGTTCTCAGGACATTGAAAATCCTGAGCAAATCCTTGTATGTTAGAAACAACTTTTTTAGCACGGAACTCGTTTGAAGGGTGATCACTATCGGAGTATTGCTCTTTGGAACATAAAGGAAGAGCTGATGCGATCCAAAACAATTGTTTTGGGGTGTAGCTCAAGTCCGGACGCATTAACCATACTGTTCAATTGACTTCAAATACGCGTTGTAGGCGATTGTTTGCCAATCAAATATGCGAGACTTTTTTCAAAAACTAATTCACGAGATATCTGTAATAATAAAACATTGTTTTTGTGTCCTGCAACGTGAAATTAACTATTCTTAGACCAATATAAATCACGTGCCTCTTTTCTACATCTTTCCAACGTCCACTTTTCATATTGGTTTTTCAAGCAAACGCTACGATTGTTGAACGTTTCTTTCATTTTATCACTTGGCCAAGCTGTCATTTCCGGAAGAACATTCTTCCACAAAGAAGAATTGTATTTATTCAAATCAGCAAAATTACTGGCTGCTTTATGAGCACTCAATAATCCAAATAAAGCATAATTCATGTACCTTCGCCTATCTTTGTTGAAATACGGTTCACGAAGGAAAGGCACAGGGAAATCTACAATAGACATTTATTTATATTTTACCAAAGCTGCATAGTACTGAAAAATCATTTCGTAGACTTACTTATTGCATGATGGTCATTCGATTACCAAGCTGTTTGTGCCATTATCTTCCCCAAATCATACTTCTGATAATAATCTAGGATAAATTCATCATAAGATAAATCGTAACCTTCGAGTTTTAATACGTTCCAATTATGGTCTTTCTGAAATAATATTAATTTTTCCATATATTTGTCGTAAATACTCGTGTTCAAAAGCTCATGAGGTAGACCAAACGATTGTTTAATTGTGGAAATGATATGAAGCGATGCATTTTTAGTGACTTCATCTGTCCAGTTTAACTAAAAGATTCAAAATGGTTAATGTAAAGTATTGTTGAGTGTCGAAATTGCATTGGTCAACCTTTCTTATGATGTTCTTAGCCTCTTCTTTGAAAGAAGCTGTAAAGTTCTTGATGCTTTCTAGTACACTATCATTAACCATATATTTTGACGCGTAATTCTACCTTCCAGGGATTACAAGTTTATAGTGAAAGAAAATGAAGTTATAATATAAAACTTCAGTAAGTTTTTTAAAATCAGGAATCGCTATTTGTGACCAAACACGTGCAAAATCCCAAGAAGAGGAAATTGTTCCACTTGATAAATTCATGATTTTCAACAGATAGTGAGGTGAGGTGAAGAGTTCTAAGATGTTGAAAATGCGAATTTGAGTCACTTCAGGCGTTTGTTGTATCCATTTTTCCAGTTTTGTCAGAAAAGATGAAATTGAGATGACTTTTGTCACACTGTCATTTATCTGAAGGATCTCATTTGGTGATTTTGCGACTCTATCGACAAATTCTTTCGGTATCATAGATGAATATATCTCGTGCCAGTTAGTTAGATTGTGAGTAGCAGAGTTGTTGTGTTTGGTTCCATTGACTTGATATTCAACAATGATCTAATATGAAAGGAAGAAACATTTTTTTCAAATAAAAGAAACAAGAAATATAGCTATTCTTTATTTGTACAGTATAAAAATTTTTCTTACTTTGTCTAGTTGTGCTCCATAATCATAAACTTCCTTGAACAAAGATTCACTTACATCCATGCCACCACGAAACAAAATAATAGAGCACTCTAAAATGTAGGTATACTCGGTCTCCATTTTGGACCCAGCTGATGGAGAAATCTGGGCTGTAAACAGCAAAACAAGGCGTTTTTTATA
>JAPYZL010192470.1:0-13364 GCA_030522825.1 Platygaster orseoliae | reverse complement strand
TAAATGTTTTACTGTTTTTTCATGCATAAATGAATAAATATTTCGCATTTTATCGTAAATATTTTTGGTTGCCCTGGTGATAAATTACGTTGAAACCAGTTAATTAATATTCAGCTCAATTTTTTGTTTCAGAAAAATGCACCTTTCTTATCCAAGCCCTGTGTTTATTGGTCGAACCTGATCAATCTACTTCCGAATAATTCAACGGATCTCAAAATATATTCATTCTTCTTCACGCCTCCAAGTAACGAGAATTTCGAGCGACTCAAGACTCGAATTCCACATATTTTTGTACAGCCTTTTTACATCGAATTAAAGTTCCCTACTAGAAAATTTCGAAAAACCCTCAAAGTTTGGCAGTTTCAGAAAAATGTCAATTCTTGGTGGTTTTCAAAATTTTTACATGTCACCTTGAGATGATAATTATTCACAATTGTTTTCTATAAAACACATTTTTTGTACTGAATTATATAAAATGTTTACACCGAATCAAGATTTTCTAAAAAGCACGTTACCGTTTTGTACATATAGTGTTTATTACCAATTTTGTACAGTGAAATAAAAATTTAGATTCCCATTGTAACTTTAAGTAAAATATGAGTTTTTATTCCTCCACATTCATACAATCCAACAAACGTATTATATATACAAAGTTAATTTTTACAAACGAAAGACAAATTTCCTTGATGATTTGTTGTTAAAAAATATGATATATGTGTAGTAAATTGGTCCGAGAATTTCGAATCTTCCAAAAATGTAACCCATCACGTAAATTTACCAATAACAGTTGTAAAAACGTAGCAAAACTATTCTAGTTATTATATAACAAACTTGAGATTTTCTCCCCGTGAAAATAATGCAGATGTTGAAAAATTTGAGCGCGTCAACTCTGCGTTGCGCCGCATACAGAGCACTGGTTTTGTCTGAAAACGAAAATTCACGATCAGTCATTTTCAAAGGCAAATAAAATCTCCGTGTAAATTGATTTTCTTATTACATACTTGAATAACCCTTGCAATTTAGTTCGAAGTTCGTCGCAGAGTTTCGTTTCCGTCGCCAACATTTCATCTCGTTCCCGCAATTGTTGTCGCAAATGGTAAATCGTGTCTTCCAGAGCTTCGAAAATAGCCTAAAAGTAACATGACATTAATTGTTTCATTTTGAAATCAAATAGTATCCAATTTTTTCCAAATTTTTTCCAAATCACCCTTGATTCTTCAACAGCATCAGAAATTGCAGGAGGTTCATCGAGACAGAAAAATTCTCGAACGCAATTGGCGGATAGCAATTGCGACGTTGCTAAAATTTGGTTGACAAAAGCCTGAAGACCGTTAATGCGTCCTTCCAAAAAGCTCGGCGCAAAATTATCACCAAGCCATTTTTTTCTCGGCAGAGACAAATGAGAGGTCACGAGTTTTTGTTTCTTTAATTGCGCCTGTAAACGAACAAAGTCCGTGTACCTCCGAAAAACGAACCAACAGTCTCCGTTTTTCAACTCGACTCGGAGTTTGTAAACCTGCAAGTTGAGAGTAACAAGTTATTATTCAGATTGAAATTGAAATGACCCAGTAAACATTCACGTCGTGATATCATGTACGCATACATTTGTTGCAGCAATAGCCTGTCATCATGATATCATGGTATGGCATGACGTCATAATGAAGTCATAATGATGTCATGTGATGACGTGCTATTGCTGCGACAAATGTATGCGTACATGATATCACGATCTAAAATGTTTACTGGGGAATGATTTATCATCATACTGTGAATCTCGCTCTTTCTTCCATGACTTCGTATCCGACGATGGGAATTCGGAGGTTCTCGTCAGGTGAATTTTCCAAGTTCCCATTTGGACTGGCTGATTGAGAATAATTGTATCGCTGAACTGTTAATGAATTCGAACGACTAGATCCGTCTGAATCGGGACTGTCTAGGATTCTTATAGAACTGGCTTGTGAGGTTTTTGTTTTGCTTATTGCAAGAGTCACTTCGCTTACGCAGCCAGCTGAATCCAAACTAGACATTTTTCCAAAGGTGCTGCTGCTGCAGTTTAATAAAAATTATTGGCAATTCATTTCAATATTCCAGTTTACATAATGATGATGGTGTTCAATCTTTGTTTTTGGCAACATAGTAATTAGATTTTCAGTATTTTTTTTTTATTAAATACTAAGTTAAAACAATAATTCATAAAAAGTCCTTTAAAAAATTAATTCGTTGTTGTTATTATGTAAGTTGCCAAATTGAGGACCATTTCTAAACCCTGGCGGAACGAGTTCAACCAAATTTGGTTGAACATGGTTGGCAAAAACTTTATTTTCCGTATTTTAACTTTTATAACGCTTTCTTGTGTTGCACAGTTTATTTTACATGTAAATCCCGACAATCATACCAAAAAAACCCAGCGGGACTATTTCATTTTTCACTTATTTGGATTTCTGTGATTCTGGGGATCAAGGTCGTACAAATTTAGGGTACTTTTGGCACCCTGTACCATCTGAGATTATGAAACAAAAAATTTTGAGTGTTTTTACCCACACGAAGCCAATTTTTTTTTCTAATAAGACGCAAGATTTTGTGAACGAACGAAAATTTTGTATTTAAAAATTTGTTGTTATTCTTTATTGTAGGAGATTCTGTCAGTATGGGGCGGGCAATAAAAAATGACCGATTTTACTGGGGTCGCATTGTAAAATAAGACCATTTTTATGTCACAAGTTTTTGCGATGCTTATATGAGAGATCTAAGAAATTTTGCATTTTCGTGTGACAAAGGTACCTTGAGTATATTGATACGATACTGATCCCCAGAATCATAGAAATCCAAATAAGCAAAAAATTAAATGGTCCCGCTGGATTTTTTTGGTAACATTGTCGGGACTACAAGTAAGATACACAGTGCAACACAAAAACCGTTTTAAAAAGTTCAAATAGGAAAAATAGCGTTTTTGCCAACCAAGTTCAATCATGTACAACCATGTTCAACCAAATTTGGTTGGACGTGGTTGAACACGTTCCCCGCCTGGGAATGAAAAGAAAAAAAATCCGCCAGAAACAATAACTCTACATAATCAATAAATATTTGAAAACGCATCTCAAATCTACGTTATTGTAATTTTGGAACAAAACACAGAAAATAATGCATGCCTCTGCTGCATTCCAAGATAATAATCTAATTTAAAAAATCCATTGCTCTTACATAATTTGCAATTATACGACAGTCCTAATGCCAAAATGCACAAAACAATTCACTTCACCTTTATTAATTTACAAAACAGAAAACTCGCCTTTCGCAGTGCGATGAAAATGCTGATAGTAGAAATACCGTGCGAAAAAAATCTAATACAGTGACTATTGCTGGTTACAAGAAATTTCTGGAAAAATATGGCACAGTGAGAAATGTTTTGTCTATTTCTTGCGACATTTTTGACGACCACTGATTTTTGGAAAAAGTTTGCTATTGTTTGAAACGAAAATGAAAAAAGCACACGAAAAATGAAAACGACAGCTGTTGCTTTCGATCGACTGACTACTCTATCAGACGACGAATGCAGCAAACTCTAGAGACCAACTCTGTCGATCACAGGTCATTTAGGCGACGTTGGTAACAAAGTAAATTTACTTATATTTCGTTTCATATTTTTACTTTTATGTATTTTTTTAAGTATTGGTGAATATTTATTCTGGCATCATTAAGAATATACATACCCCTTTCATCCATAAGGAATTTCAAGTTATTAAAAATTATGTATATATCGTGTGTGTGATATATTTTGCCCACATTTTTTTCTTGTTTCTGTGAGTCAAAAAGTCTTCTGCTGGTTTTTACAAAATTTGAAAACGAAAATTATATTCGAACCACCATTTTAAACTAATCAATCTGTTCCGTCGACAAGCGAGGATCAATACTACGAGTCAAAATTTACCTCGATTTTCTTTAAATTTGTCTGAATCAAAAACCGTTTGGCAATTTTTCGCGAAACTCACAATTTAAAAAAATCCAAGCCTAAATTCTAATAATTTCAGCCTTCCGATGCGCGCTAAAAAGAAATTCTAGAACTAAGACTGAAATCTGATAAATTCTATAAGATTCCGCAAAATTTCCAACACTTTCTGCCGAATAGCATACCCTAACAGCACACATGGTCCCGGACACCCCTGGGACGTCCCGGGGATGTCCCTGGGACTTTCGTGCTGTGAGGGTAGGTCTACTGAAAACAAGAAATATGTCTTGAAAAGTAGAAACTCATGTTCTAAAAACAAGAAAACTTTCTTTTAGCACGTAACATGCTAAAAGTAAATGAAATTAACTGTTAACTAGAAAACAATACTCGAATCCAGAAAGTGATCGCTGTATTTTAGAATATCGACTTTCTACTTTACTGCGCGCGCTTTTCTTAGCAATACAGAGCGCTTCTTTCATATTGAGAATTCAATGCGACAAATTTCAGTAAGTCACATCTCGAAAGCAGTATATGAGATTCTAAAGACGTTGAGTTTTGCGAAAAGCAGCAAACGACTTTTTGACTCAGTAAAATATGAAGAAAATTTGGGTAAAGTTTGGTACGTGATTTTTATCCGAACTAGCCGAAAAAGAGCATTTATTGCTTACATCTCAAAGTTTTATAATTTTTTTGATTTTCAGTTTTGTAAGAAATGGCTAAAAGAAAATTTTCGTAGAATTTTATGAGAAGTTCATGATTTCAAGGATTTCCGTTCACTATGGAACACACTGTATAGTAGAATATGCATCCAATGATTTACTAAAAAAATGAAATCGGCATGAGCTTACGATTTTTATGACCATAAATCAATCAAACATGGAGCCATGAATCTTACGAAACACTTTCGATATTGTGCCACTTTCGATGTCAGCTCGAACCCGATTTTCGAGTCTAAAAAAGTCGAATTAACAAAAATTTTCTTAACACTTGGAAAGTTATTTCCTCAAATTACTTTGACATTGTGAGAAAACCGTAAGATCTAAAAGTCCTGAAATCGCAAAGTGCCTTGGAAAATTTTTCCTGAGCTTAGAAAATTATTTTCCTGATAATTCTGTGGCGCATATAAAGTTTTTTCTCCAAAGTTTGTTTCGTGCGAAAAAAGTTTCTGCATTTTACAGTATTTTGAGTAGTTTTTGGATCGTCGTCTGGAAACAAATCTGGTATCTCGGAATTATAGAACGGTGAATTGAGATTCAGAACAGTTTTGATTCCTAATTCATGCATTTTATCGTAGGTGAGTTTTTTGACTTGCGATAACTCGATATTGAAAGTTTCGTTGTATTTGAGCATCAATTTTTCCGGTAGCAACGTTTTCATCCGTTTTCCCGAACACTGAAAAGATTTCAGAAAATTTTAAATAAGTGTAATTATCAAGGCAAATGAAAAAGAGTTTTAAATTTACTGTCAGAAGACCCAAAGTGGGTAACTCATTAGCATAATTCATCATGTCTCGGTAATATTTGTCCAAAGGTGGATCAATAAGACATTCATGGTCCGTTTTCTCTGGTATATTTAATGCCTTTTTTCTTTGTCTCTTCACTCTTCTTTCTAATTCTCTGAAAAATCCTTTAAAGCGTGCCTGGAGATGAAAAAAAAGGTAATATTTGAAAGTTTATGCATATTTATAACCTTATCACGTGAAAAAGGACACGTCATTTTTTTTGTTTATTTCCCCACCAAGCGCTGAGAATTATTTTATTTTCCCATTTTGTCAACTTTCGAATCACTCGTTTATAATATTTCATAAAAATTATCAAGTGTAAATAAAATAGCTTGTTTTTCAAGTGTCAATAACATCAACACTGAACTTAGCTTTTTGTACTTTGAGGGAATTTTCAAAATATCAAACGTGTTTTCCGAGTTTTAACAAAGTTTTTATTGGTAAATTATGGTACATTCAGCTCGCAGCCCTTGGCGAATAACGACCTGTAGGGGGCCTTTAGGGGACGTATAAGTCCCCTGTAGGTGCACATACGTATAGGGCGCGTATGAGGCGCCTCTAGGGGGCGTATAAGAGACGTATAGAGGACGTATAGGGGACGTATATTTATACTGACTCGCGAGGTTTACGAGCAAAAAGAAAAAAAATTTTTTTTGCTTTTCACATATTATCATAGAGTACAGTATGCTCTATCGATTGCGACCAATCTCGTTTTTATACGATAAAAATTGAGCTCTGGATAAGTGTTTTTTATAAATTTATTTCAAAGAGACAACTTGACCTTCCCTATCGTTTCTCTCTGTTTACAACTCCAAAATTCTCGTCTCTTGTGTGTCCAGTGGTCCCTCGGGGATGGCCCACGATGCTTGATACATTCACAGTAGGCCCATTAGTTCACGCATATTTGAATCATTATTACGGTTGAATGAACGTAGAAAAGGAAAGAGCGAGGGATAGATCTTTTACATGCTTCTAGACGAGAAACTTTGAACGCGTTTTTCTCGAAAAGATGTTTAGGTCCTTAGGTAGGTTTTAACAGATCGGGTCACATATGTAAAAATTTGTGATACTATAATGAAATTATAATACAGGAATATATCAAGTATCAAAATTGATTGTATAGTATTGAATTGAATACCGTATAATATATTTTGGTAAATATACTAGATGAAGTTTGTTCCGCAGTGATTTCAATTTTTTTTATTTGTGATTTTTAAACCATAAACCCTCCATGAGAGCTCGGGGTTCAAGCCCGAGGAGGTGTTTTTTTTCCTTATTTATCATAAGTATATGCTTTAAAATAAACATGACGTGATGAAAGAGATATTACCTCGAAGAAACTGAGAAAAATATATTTAAAAATCATCCTCAAAAATTTTTCTCTAAAGAGAAAGATTCTATTTTCAAGTTTTAGAATGAATTCAGGAAATGCAGATCGCGTTTTGATTTGAATGAAAACATACAGTCATGACGAAATGTGTCGTGCTAAGTTAACGTTTATTCAGCAAAATCGCTGATAAATCAAAAAATAATAGAGCTGCGAATAAATGAATATTAAAAAAAAAAAAGCGGAATGTGGGGGGGGGGGAGAAAAAAAAAAAGGGAAAAAAAAAAAAAACAAAAAAAAAAAAAAAAAAAAAAAAAAAAAAAAATAGAGCTGCAAACGTAAACTTTTTTTTGCTTGAAAACTGCAAAAAAACTGCAATTACTGTATATATTTGTTGTATAGGGCGACTATTGGAAGATGAGATACGAAAATATCGTGAGATGAAAACGTTAAGTTAACAAAATCGCTCATAAAAGAAAAACTAATACAGCTGCAGACGTAAATTATTTTTTGCTTGAAAACTGCAAAAAAACTGCAATTACTGTATGTTTTCGCTCTACAATGCGAGCATTAGAAGATGAGATACGAAATGTGTCGTGCTAAGTTAACGGTGATTCAGCAAAAGCGCCGATAAATCAAAAAATAATAGAGCTGCAAACGTAAACTGTTTTTTGCTTGAAAAATGCAAAAAAATGCAATCACTGTATATTTTGAAATGAAAATTCGCATGTTACGAGTTTCTTTGGCGGTCACATTTTTTGTTGCTGGATAACGATATCAGTAGGTTGAAGAATCGCTATGCAAAAAATCAGCACTCTACCAGGTCCCGGATTGGAGGAAAATGCATTTTCTTGGAGAAACTTCCCTGGTTAAGGCAGTAGTTAAACTAAAAATTCGCATCCTGGGGGTTTCCTTGGCGATCACATTTTTGTTGCTGAATCGTGATATCAGTAGGGTGAAGAGTGACTATGCAAAAAATCAGCTCTCTATCAGAATATATTTATACAACAACAGTGAAAAACAATTTTTTTCAACTTCCTGGTTTCGTATCGAGACATCATCACGTTGAATCTCGATCCAAGGCCCCCTGCACCGAGCACGCTCGGCTCGCTGCAGTTCTTTTCAAACGTTGCATAAGACAACATACTTTTCATATTATCGCCTGTTACAATTAACTTTTCTATTCCGACAAACGTTTCTTTATTTTTTACGTGAATGGTGGTTGAAATTTAGAGGAATAGGTGAACATTAAGTAAACAAAATCTATTGTTGTATCGGAAATTTTTGCTTTTTTGAAATTTCTACCCAGAGATTATTGTGTACTTGAGTTGAATTTACACTTCTGATAGTTCTCAAGATTTTATCGTACTGTGTTGACATTCTTTGAGTGTGTTGTGTCAACCAGTGAACAGTACTCGTTTTCATGGATGAGTTTTGTGGATCTGAT
This sequence comes from Platygaster orseoliae, assembly GCA_030522825.1. Taxonomy (NCBI): domain Eukaryota; kingdom Metazoa; phylum Arthropoda; class Insecta; order Hymenoptera; family Platygastridae; genus Platygaster; species Platygaster orseoliae. The sequence goes on along the minus strand of JAPYZL010192470.1, from coordinate 5,143 downwards.
TTTTGGGTACGTGGCTTTTTCATTTTCTTATAAAGACGAACTGTTTTGGTGTTATTTTGAGATTATAAAAACTTTTGAGTTATAATTGAGTTTGGTCACTTTTGATATAAATAATATTGAAAAATTTACTATAAATCTCATATCGTTCGATTTTTCAAAAAAGGAATAATTAGAAATTCTGAATATTTTAAATTTTCGTGAAATTCATGGGAAGAAACTTTCTTTTTTCGTTTTTTTTTTTTTTTTGTACGACCATGCGAATTCGTCATAAAATGCTCGATTATTTTTATTTTATTTTGAAAAATACAAATTTTTGAGTAAATGTTGAGTTTTGTAACTTTTTGTATAAATAATTTTGGAAAATTCAAAAAAAATCTTATATTTATCGATTTCAGTCTCCAAAAAAAGGAAAATTTGAAATTCTCGATTTTTAAACTTGGTGAAATTTATAAAAAGAAAATTTATCTTTTTGTTTTTTCGCATGACCATGCAAATTCTCCATACAATGCTCGTACAAAATTATTTTAATTTTATTTCGAAATAATAAAGCTTTATAAGTAAATGTTTAGTTTAGTGACTTTTGATGTGAATAATTTTGGGAAATTCACAAGAAATCTCATATTTACTGATTTTAGCATTTGAAAAAAAAGGAAATTTCAAATTCTCGATGTTTCATATATTCGTGAATGTCATGGGGAAAAACTTTACTTTTTTTTGCACCACCTTCCAAATTTTTTATATAATGGTCGTGGTAAATTATTTTGAAAAAAAAAAAAATTTTCGATCAAATTCTGAGTTTGGTGACTTTTGATATGAGTATGAAAATTTACTGCAAATCTCTAATTGATCGATTTAAAAAAAAAGGAAAATTTTTTAACTCTCGATATTTCAAATGTTCGTGAAATTTATGGAAAAAACTTTTTTTTTGTTTTTTCGCACGATCATACAAATTTTTTATGCAATGCTTGAATTATAAATAATAATAAAAATATAATAAGAGTAATAATTTATTGTTACAAAATGTTAATAGTAATAATAAACGATATTCAAATAAATAAATTATTCGCATGTTATCTTGAAACAAAAATCCTTTTCGATTAAACTCTGCATCTAGTGATTTTCATAAGTAATATAAGAAAATTCACTAGACATCTCATATTGAACGATTTTCCAAAAAAAAGAAAAATTTCTAATGCTCGATATTTTAAATGTTTGTGAAATTCATGGGGAGAAACTTTTTTTTTGTTTTTTTGTACGAGACCATACAAATTTTTCATACAGTGCTCATGATAAATTATTTCATTTTATTTTGAAAATAAACTTTTTCGATTAAACTCTCAGTCTGGTGATTTTTCATATAAATAATATAGAAAAATTAACTGTAAATCTCATATTAAAGGATTTTAGTACTTGAAAAAGGAAAATTTGAAATTCTACATATTTTAAATTTTCGTAAAATTTATGGAAAGAAACTTTCTTTTTTCGTTTTTTCGCACAATCATGCAAATTTTTCATGAAATGTTCGTGCCAAATTATTTTTATTTTATTTTGAAATAACGAAATTTTTCGAGGAAATTTTGAGTTTAGTGACTTTTGATATAAATAATATTGAAAAATTTACTAGAAATCTCATACTCACGGATTTAAAAAAAAAAGGAAAAATTTTTAATTCTCGATATTTCAAACGTATGTGGAATTCATGGGAAGAAACTTTCTTTTGTCGTTTTTTCGTATGGCCATGCAAATTTTTATACAGTGCCCGTGCCAAATTATTTTAATTTCATATTGAAATAATACAATTTTATCGACTTTTGATATAAATAATATTGGAAAATTTACTAGAAATCTCATATTTACGAATTTTAGTCCTGAAAAAAAAGGAAAATTCGTCATTCAATTTTCATCCTGAACTAATTTTCTTTCCAGAACAAAACTCTGACATGGAACACTGAAAATCCAGATTTAACGACTTGTTTCCAGAGAACTCTTCTAATATGGATTCCTTGCTCGTTTCTTTGGATACTTTCATTTTTCGAGTTTTACTTTATCCTAAGCAGCGAGAAAAAAATTTTCCAATGCACACGGCTTTTCATTTTCAAGCTCATTCTCATGATTTTGATGGTCGTCCTTGTATTTTGCGATTTGCTCAAAGCTTTGTACGATGCAACGTATATGAAGATTTACGGCATGCTGTACGTTACTCCTCTCGTACAATTTATGACTTTTGTAAGTATTATTACAGAGTTCGTAAATTACTGTCAATTGCATACCATTGATTTACTGTACGAATAAAACATTGAAACAAGTGAAAATAATTCTAATTTCACTTTCGTTGCAGACCTTGGCATTATTGTTACTTATTTATAATAAAAAATATGGTCTGAGAACGTCAGGTGTGCTTTTTCTATTTTGGTTCCTTCTTGTAATTTGTGGAGCCATACAATTTAGGAGTATTTTGATGAATGAAGTGAGTAGGTTACAAATTTTTAAAAATATTATATAACTTTTGTAATTCTCAAAATGAGAAAGAAAAACTATAAATATTCTCTCATGTGATCATTTTCAGATGGGAAAAATATCGTACGAAATCGTATCTTTTTACATCTACTTCACTTTGATAAATGTAATGTTCGTTACTAACTTTTGGGCAGACGTGGAATCGAAAATTGAGGTAAATATTATTTTTCACCTTCTTATTGCAAAAATTAATCCTTTTCATCAACGATTTACAGATCGGAAAATTAAGCGTTGACCAAAAAGCGTCTTTTCCTTCCAAACTTACGTTTTCTTGGTTAGATTCTTTAATTTGGGGAGGAATTAAAAAAAGAGCTGTTTCTTATTCGCTATATGCAAACCCAGAAGAATCTGCAAATAGTGTTGTACCTCATTTTGAAAAATACTGGTTGCGACTTTACAGCCAAACTCAGAAGTGAGTTCCTGAACTATCTCAATTTTGGGTAATCATTTTTATGACCATTTCAATCAATTTTCTAGGTCTTCTGAGTACCAGAGAAAGAAAAAAAAAGAGGTCTCAATCATTTGGCCTCTTTTTCAGGCGTTTGGATTGAACTTTGTGCTCGGTTCATTATTGTTACTGATTGGAGATATTGTCAGTTTTTGCAGCCCGCAATTATTGAGGTAATGATTGCTTTTATTGACAATTGAAACTAATTTTTACGAATATGTAATAGTAATTTTTATTTTTTCATTTTATAGATGATTTAGTTCTTATTATGATATATAATGAAAAATTTTTAAACTTATAAAAAAATTTACTTAATTCGAAGGATTTTCTGGAATTTTATCAGATTTTTATGTAAATTTCTAGAACCCATTTCTCCAGGTAGTTCATTTTTTTCAAATTCAAACGTTTCCATAAATTCTAATATTCTTTACCATTTACTAGCTTAAAACAATTTCTCAAATTTTTTGTCTACGTTATTCTATTAACAAAAAATTTATGACGATAATTATATTTCAGAAAATTTTTTTTAAGCAAGGATAATTTTTATTATTGAAATATACTGAAATCACTCATTCTAAATTTTGTATAATTTCAAAAACTCACATGAAGACATCCATTTCTTATTCTTATTATTTTATTATAATTTCAACATTGAAATTCCTAAGGCTTAAAAATTCGTTTCAGATTGCTCATAGAGTTTGCTTCAAGTGACGAACCACTGTGGAAAGGTTACATGTATGCAACACTTTTGCTGAGCGTTTCTCTATTCCAAGTTTTCATGTTCACTCAGCAAGGAAATCAAGTTTACCTCGTAGGCCTGAGGATTCGAACATCTCTAATATCCTCGATCTACAAAAAATCCTTAAGAATCACGAGTTCAGCGAAAAAAAAATTTTCCATTGGTCAAATCGTCAATTTAATGGCAGTCGATGCTCAAAGATTTACGGACTCGATTTTTTTCAACATGGTGTGGATTGGGCCAATGCAAATTGCACTTGCTCTGTTCTTTCTGTGGCGAATTTTAGGTCTTGCCGCACTTAGTGGTCTTGCTGTAATTATTGTTATCATACCAGTAAATGCTTATTTTATCAGAATCATGAAAGGAATGCAACTGAATGAAATGAAATACAAAGATAAAAGGGTAAAAATTATGAACCAAGTTTTTTCTGGAATTCGAGTATTGAAGTTGTACGCTTGGGAGACACCATTCGTGAATCAGATCTTACAAGTGAGGAACAAAGAAATTGAAATTTTTAGAAAAAGAGCATACCTCATCGCTGCAATGTCATTGTTCTTCAATTGCGCTCCTTTTTTCGTAAGTTTTGTGAATATTATATAAAAATCTGATAACTCTGCTTTTTTATCGTTTTTCACTAAACGATGAGGAATATTTTTCTTCTAGGTTTCCCTAGCGTCTTTCGCCACTTATGTCATGATAGACAAAAACAATGTCCTTGACAGTGCTACAGCTTTTGTCTCACTGAGCCTCTTCAATATGCTAAGACGTCCATTTATCTCGTTAGCAGAAGATCTTGGCAACATTATTGCCGTAAGATAGAAAAGAAAACTTTACTTTCAGCTCTAGTAACAAAACAAGTATTGAAATAACGTCATTTCAGTTATCTGTTTCAGTAAAACGTATAAACGAATTCATGAATTCTCAAGAGCTTGATTTGGATAGTGTGCAACGCGATACATCTAAAGGTAAAGAACATTACCCAGGTAAAAATAAGTAGATCTTTTGACATCTACATGAGATTTACTGTAGATCCACTCAAGTAGATCTACAGAGATCCCAGATTTGGGTACATCTCTATAGATCTATGAAGATCTTCGTAGATTTACCAACAGATCTATGGAAATCAACCGAGATCTACAAGTAGATCTATGTAAGTCTACGGTTATCTATTACAAGATCAAATGAGATCTATAGACATCTAGATCTGTAGATATCTAAAGATCTCCTACAGATATCCAGAGATCTATTGTAAATCTCCAGATATCTACTAATTTTTACCTGAGTTCTGATTAGAGAAATTGATCTTCTTCTCAAATGACCACATTTTCACAGAATACCCAATCGTCATTGAAAACGCGACATTCACGTGGGACGATGATGAACTTGAAAAACCAACATTACGGAACATTGATCTCAAAATTCGAAGAGGTCAAATCGTT
>JAPYZL010192464.1:0-11179 GCA_030522825.1 Platygaster orseoliae | reverse complement strand
TGAGAGGATTAGTTCCAAGATGATCGTTGAGATATGAATTAATAATAAATAAGGAGCGAAGAAGAAAGTGAAGAGGGTTTTTCAATTGATAATTTATTCAACTAAGTTGAATTTTGTTTTATTAGACAGAATTTCAAAATTTTAATTTTCAGTGAAAGAAAATTGAAACGATATCTGAACATCTTTAAAATTTTTAAATAAAAATTTTTTTTTTAATATCAAATTTGAAAGTTACAGAAATCCAAAAAGTTCTGAGTTTTAGGATTTACAAAAATTTCATTATTTTATAATTTGTTTTTTTTTTCAAATCTTTGAAAATTGCTGACATTTTTTATGTATTTTTGATTCGAAATTGGAGATAACCAAAAAGATCAGAAATTATTTAATTGGCGAAAATTTTTCAAAACTTCTGCAAATGTTGAAATTTTAACGAAATTATATAATTTTTCAAAATTCAAGTTTTGAAAAATGGAAAACTATAATGATTTTCAAATTTCTTTAAGATGTCAAAAATTCTTAACATTTTTGTTTCTTGAGTTTAACAATTTTTTAAAATTCCATTATTTCTAAAATTTCACAATTTTTTATTTTGCTGTTTTGAATAAAAATTTAAATTAGAATTTGTGAAAATCACGATTCACAGTTGATTATCAATTGTCATTAAAAAAAAAAAAAAATGAAAACTCATCACAAAATTCAAAATTTGAAAAATCATACTTGAAACATGTAGAATCATAAAATTTCAAACTTTTTTTTTTTAATTTCATCATTTCAAGCATTTTCCAAGTTTTTATTCTGAATTTTAAATTTACATTGCAATTAAAAATTAAGAAAAATCAAAACTGCAAATTAATTGATAATTAAAAATTAAAGAAAATTATAGATTTATTAAAAATTTTTAATTTATGAAAACAGAGTTTGAAAGTTTCAGAAATTAAAAAAATTTCCAAGTTTTGGGATTTCATAAATTTCATTATTTTAGAAATTTTTTTTTTATTTCAAAATCGCTAAAAATTACTGAAATTTTTGTTGTATTTTAGATTTTAAATTGAAGATAACTAAAAAATTCAAAAATTATTTATTTGGAAAAATGGTTCAAAACTTTCAGTAATGTTGAAATTTTCACAAACTATTATATTTTTTCAAAGTTCAAGTTTAAAAAAAACAAAAAACTTTATAAGAATTTCCAAAACATCCTAATTAAAAAATTTTTAGTTGAGTTTAATAATCAAAATGTTAAATGTTAAATTTTAAAAATGTCTTGAAACTCTTTCATTTCTCAAATTTCACAAGTTTTTTTTTATCTTTTGAATGAAAATTTGAATTAGAAATTAAGAAAATCAAAATTAACAGTTGATTATCAATTGCCAATAAAAAAAAATTAAAATTCATCACAAATTTAAAATTCGAAATATCAAAATTGAAAGTTTTAAAGTCTGAAAATATGGAAAGTGTTTTTTTTTAATTTCATCATTTCAAGAATTTTCCAAGTTTTTATTCTGAATTTTAAATTTGCATCGCAATTCAAAATTAAGAAAAATAAATTGATACTTAAAAATTAAAGAAAATAATAGATTTATTAAAAATTTTTCATTTGGAAAAATCGAATTTGTAAGTTTCAGAAATCTAACGAATTTCCAAGTTTTGGGATTTTGAAAATTTCATTATTTTAGAATTTTTTTTTTAATTTTAGAATCGTTGAAAATTACTGGCATTTTTGCTGTATTTTAGATTTGAAATAAAAAATAACCAATCAGTTCAAAAATTATTAAATTCGCAAACATTTTTCAAAACTTCTGGTAATGTTGAAATTTTCACGAAATTTTCTATTTTACAAAAATTCAGGTTTCGAAAAATTAAAAACTGTATAAAGATTTCCAAAACATCATAATTTTCAAAATTCTTTAATATGTTAAAAATTCGCAATGTTTTTGTTTCTGGAGTTTAACAATTTATTTCAATTCCACTGTTTCTGAAATTTCCCAAGTTTTTATTTTGATATTTGTAATGTAAATTTACATTAGAAATTTAGAAAATCAAAATCAACAGTTAATTATCAATTGTAAATAAAACAAAATGAAAATTTGTCACAAATTCAAAATTCGAAAAATCAAATTTGGAAGTTCCAAAATCTAAATATTACAAGTTTTTTTTTGTTTATTTCATAATTTCAAAAATTTTCCAAGTTTTATTTCTGAATTTTTAATTTACATGGCAATTCAAAATTCAAAAATTAAAATTGAAAATTAATTGATAACCATAATTTAGAGAAAATTATAAATTAAGAAAAATCAAATTTGAAAAATTGAGAAATCTAAAATTTTTTCAAGTGTTTAGATTGTCATAAATTTTATTATTCTAGAAATCTTTCAAAACTTCAAATTCGTTGAAAATTACTCACATGTTCAATGTACTTCAGATTTAAAATATCTGGAAACTTTGAAAATTTTTCAAACTTTTTGGAAAAACTAAAAATTCTTAAATTTTCTATATTTTTATAATTTCAGTTTCAAAGAATTGAAAAATTTTAAAAGGATTTTGAAAAAGTTTTATAATTTTCAAAATGCTTTACATTGTCAAAAATTCTGAATATTTTTGTGTATGAAATTTTAAAATTTTAGAAATGCAAAATCTGTAAGTTTTCGAATTTCTTAAACTAGCAATTTATTTAAATTAATATATGTAATGCATTTTAATAATGCATTTATTCAAAATCGTTGAAAATTACTAACATAATACAATGTACTTCAGATTAAAAATTGAAAATTTGTAAGTATGTGAAAAATTTTCTTTTTTTCATAACAAGTTTCAATAAATTGAAAACTTCAAAAGGATTTTGGAAAAGTTTTATAATATCCAAAATTTTAAAAATCCTATAATTTGTCAAAAATTCTTAGGATTTCTGTGTATAAAATTCAAAATTTTATATATGCAAAATCTGTAAGTTTTCAAATTTCTTAAAATTTCATTATCTCCAACATTTCTAAAAGTTTCCAAGTTGTCAAAAACGTGTATTATTTTTGATGTTTTCAAAATTTTTCAAGCATACAAAATTGTCCAAAATTACCTATATTTTTTACATTTTCGAATTTCGTAAAATTGGAAAACTTCATAATTCCAGGAATATTTAATTAGATTTTTTTTTGAATCAGTTTTAAGTCATTCACAATAAATTCATTGAGAATTTTTTATTTGTGAAAATTTTCAGGACTTTTCAATTTTTTTTTCAAAATTCAAAAAATTTTTACTGGAAATCTCAAACTCGCTAGTTGAAATTAATAACGTCGAAATTTGCATTTATCAGATTTACTATAGGTATTTAAATAAAGTTAAAAACCTCATTTGACATTCAAAGAATGTTGAATGACTCAAGTATTATTATTTGTGAATAATATTTTCAACATTGATAAATCCAAGAATTATGATATCAACTTCATACAATGCTTAGAATGCAAAAAAAATTTATCTTGCATAATTTTTAAATTATTATTTTAATAATTACATAATTTTGTAAGTATAAAAAAATTATAAGAAAACATCCAATTTCATTAAAAATCAATAAATAAGTTAATTTTCTAAAAAACTATGTAATATTTAAGATCTATTTCACTCAAAATTTTTTTATAACTGATGATGCTAACTTTTCCTTTATAAAATATGTCAGATATTCTGAAATTTAATATATGCATTGGAAAATTTTCAAGTAAAAACTAATTCAGAATTTAAAACTCCTATTTCGAAATTCCAAGAATTTTGAAAATCTTTGTGTCTGTAATTTGTAAAATACGGATTCTCAGAAAAGATAAAAATGAAAAACTATTTCAATAATTAATGATCCCAAAAATTGAATTTAAAAAAATACTCAGAGCTCTATCAGTTTTATATTTTTGGAAAATTCAAATACATTGAAATTCTGCATACCAAAATATTATACAACTTTTAAAATGAAAAAAGTTAGAAACATGCAATTGGTAAATTAAAAACTTAAAAATGAAAGAAAAACGAGTTTCCAGTTTGGAAAATCCATGTATATGCGTGAGAATATTTTTGCAAAATTCTGTTAAAAAATACTCCAAAGTTTAAATTTATAAATCCTTTAAAAAATTCAAGTTATTTATTTAAGATATTTTACTTCTTCCAGATAATGGAAAGAGAATGACAATCGACACTGATGGCAAAAGTAAACTCGAAATTTTGAACCATCTGATGAAAGTCGTTGGAAAATCCGAGGAAGAATTGGAAAAAGAAACGATGCAAGGTGTCAAGTCTGATAATCCAGCGAATTTTGGAATCGGCTGTAGGAACAGCTGCATTTGCACGAAAGAGGGTCAATTGCCTTGTCCTGGCGTCGTTCCTCTTCCAGATTGTATGAGAGGCAAATTCCTCCTTAACCCCAAAGAATAATTACCTTTGCTGATTGGCAATACTTTTGTAAACAAACGATGAATAAATGCGCATAGACATAGAAATCAGAAGATTCAGTTTCCTATAACTCGTAATGCTCAATTTTTTCAAGAAATGCAACAAAATTACAACTACATTGCATTCTGTACATATATTTTTATTACATAAAAAACAATACTAAATGGCAATAACTTATAATTTACGTCAAATATTAATGAAAAAAAATCACTCAGTTATGCTCACAATCAGTAGCTTTTTAAAAAGTAGTTTTACTACATTTGAATAAAACAGTGGAGCCAGAGCCACACACAAAATGATGAACAATCAGGGGCGTAGGCATTAAACATTTTCTGGGGGTATTTTTCGAAAAAATATATACATGTTTCTTTCGGGATTTTATAATTTGTAATCCTTGAAAATTGGTCATTAGAGTACGATTTTCCAATTTTTTATGAGTCCAGAGTTGCAAATTTTTTCATGTTCCTATTACATGTAATGGAATTCAATTTTTGTTATTTTTAAGTAACAGAGTGTAAGACTTTTTTTCTCATACGCTTTTTCACAACTTAATGGATCATCTGGTTTTTTTATGCAAAATCATGGTACACAGATTTTAAGTATTCAATGCTATAGTATTAAAAATTTAAATTTGTCTATACTGTTTATAATTTATTATTTTTATTGCTTTAAGATTGTTTCGTGGTACATTGTATTTAGTTAAACAATCATTACAGAAAAAATTTTTCTCAAGTCAGAATAATTGTTGTTTTAAGTTATAAAAATTGGAAATATCTTGATTTGATTGAAATTTCATTGATTTTTCGATAGTGTTATTTTCAGGGATTTTTTTTTTTTTATTATCATTTTCATCTATTTCTCGTGAAATAATATTGTTCAGAAAATTTTCTTCATGTACAGATTTCTAGTATTTCTTGCATTTTTCAGTTTTTACGAGAACCCAAAGGATATTTTAGTATTTTCTTTTTTTTTTGATTTATAGTATTCTAGTAGATTTTGAATAATTTCATGGATTTCGTAAATAATTTGGTTTTTATTAATTTTAAGTATTTTATGTGTTCCTTGAATTTTTTTATTTTTTAAGTATTCATAAGATTTTTTATCGTTTTCTAGTATTTTTTTACATTGATGCCATTTTGCAAATTTTTCGAAAACGCGATTCTTTCATAGAAATCAATAACTTTTAGTATTTTTCAGAAATTTTATTACTCAAAAGATTTTATGGTATTTTCATAAATTCTTCACTAAATTTTCCAGAACTTAATTTACAAGTTTTTTAGACTCTTAAAATTATTATATATTTCAGTTTTTTTTTTAATTTAAGTATTGAAAAAAAATTTTTTTTCTCACGTTTTTTAGTAGTATATTTTTGGCTGAATGTTGTATTATAATTTAGTTTCAGAAAAAATTCCTTTCAAATTAGAGAAATTGTTATTTTGAGTTATAAAAACTAAAAACTTTCGACTTGATTCGATTTTCACTCACTTTATTATTAAATGTGTTATTTTTAGAGATTATTTTATTTTTATCATCATTTTCGTCTACTTTTCGTGATTTTAAATGAATTTTATTCATATAAAGATTTCTAGTATTTCTCGAATTTTTTTCAGTATTTACGAGAATCCGACGGATTATTGAGTATTTCTTTATATTTCTAGTATTTTCATAGATTATAATTTTTTATTTTTTCAGTATTTTCAAGTTTTTTTATCGTTTTCTAGTATTTTTTTACACTGATAATATTTTGCAGATTTATCAAAAATGCAATTCTTTCATAGAAATTAATAAATTCTAGTATTTTTCAGAAATTTTATTACTCGAAAGATTTTCTGGTATTTTCATAAATTCCTCACTTCATTAGTAAAAATTTAATTTCGAAATTTCAAATTTTTTAAACTCTTAAAATTTTCGTATATTTCAGTCTTTTTTTATGAATCAGTATTGAAAGAAAACTTTTCTCACGTTTTTTGGTAGGAAATGTTCAGTTTTATATTTTATTATAATTGAGATTCAGAAATTTTTTTTTTAATTTCAATATAATTATTATTTTGAATTATGAAAACTGAAAATTCTGAAATTGATTCGATTTTCACTGATTTTATTATTTAGTGTGTTATTTTTAGGGAATATTTTATTTTTATCATTATTTTTGTCTACTTTTCGCGGTTTTAAATAAATTTTCTTCATATAAAGATTACTAGTATTTCTCGCATTCTTTTCAGTATTTATGAGAATCCAACGGATTTTTGATTATTTTTTTTTTATATTTCTAGTATTTTCGTAGATTTTTATGTACATCAATTCTTTAAAATCAATGCTCTAGCAATGCAAATATCAATAGATTTTTTAATTTTTCAGTATTTTTAAGGCTTTTCACCCTTTTCTAGTATTTTAATAAATTGATGCCATTTGTGCCAATTTTTCAAAAACGTAATTCTTTTGCAGAATTTAATCACTTTTATTATTTTTCAGAAATTTTACGACTTGAAACATTTTTTGGTTTTTCCATAAATTCCTGTCTGAATTTTTAGAACTTCACAAATTTCAAACTTTTCAGATTCATAGAATTTTCGTAAATTTCAGCCTTTTTTTATAAATGACTATTTAAAAAAAATGTTTTCCGACGTTTTCTTATGAGTAATGTTTGGCTCTATAATGCATTATAATTTAGTTTAAGAAAAAAATTATTTTCAAGTTTGAATAATTATATTTTGTGTTAGAAAAACTAAAAACTCTGGACTTGATTTATTATTTTTTTTATTATCATCCCTTTTGTCTAATTTTCGTGAAATAATCATTGAATGAATCTCGAATTTCGGGAGGACTTTGAACCCAAAAACCCCCCTCTGTCTACGCACCTGTGAACAATGTTTTAGCATCATAGCATATTATTTACCTAAGTAACAAGTCGAAGAATGACATTAGTTTTTTAGACACACATACAGCTTGAGTTATTTATAAAAAAATTACTAAACTGCCATGAAATGAAAAAAAGGCAGTAACTTCAGTCTTATTGAAACTTTAAGTTTATTTCACCGGGAAAAAATATTCAATAGCGTTTTCAATTGACTACTCTCAGAGCAAGATCAATCAATTAAAAATACTATAATTCTTGTATTATCTTTTAAATTTAGGACGATCATACGGTTTTCTGGTATGATGACGATAATGATGACTCCCAGAGTGGTGACTACATCTCAAAGAAGTAGATGGTTTTTGGCTGTCTAATTTATGGTACTGTTTCATAATTGGCACTTGATTAGGAGGCTTGTTCAATTGGAACTCTTCCTCAGACTCGTTCATCATTTTTAGCTTAGCTTCTATTGCTTGGATAGCTGTCTCTCGACTGAAAACAAATATGAAAAATCTTTTTTTCAAGGTATTGCAATAACGGATGTATTCTTTTCAGTAAGTTTTCTGTTTTTTGGGATTTCTCCCACAGTTTAGCATGGGAGAAGCACTTTTTCCACAGTTAAGCGTGGGAGAAGTACTTTTCCCACAGTTCTGCGTGGGAGAAGTACTTCTCTCACGCTGTACACATCAACAGTCAGGTAAATCATTATTTCTCCAACTCTCAATAGGGGTCCGAAATTACATATTCCTTGGGGGAGTTGAATAAAAAAATTTTACTAATTACCTCAAGTGCTTGTCTTCATTACGAGCTCCAGCGAGTGCAGGGATATCGATGTTTGGCTTGGCTTTATCCATGTCGGTCTACAAAAAAATAAAAATTGAGAAATCGAGTCGAGTTTCACTTGTTGAAAAGTGAGAAAGAAAATAATAGTACCTCGTTGACCATGTGAGCCCATCGAACTACAATGTGTTTGGACCCGATTATTTTATTATTGAGCAATTGTTTGGCATGTTGCGCATCTTGCACATTCTTGTAGGTTACAAACGCGTAGCCCCGAGGATGCCCTGCTAGCGGCCCCGATCGATGGAAGAGCAGGTCAAACTTTTCGATGGTTCCATGTTTTTGTACGAGTTTCAGGAGTTGGTACCAGTTGGAAAACAATCATGAGAAATTTCTGTTTTTTCTTTTTATTACAAAGTAACAAGGCTATACCATTTTTATCATTGAAAAGAACACAATAATTTAAGTCTCATGAATTTTTTTATGTAAATAAGTTAGAAATAAGTTTAACTCTAAATTTTACTTTGAATGATGGTTCTTTTATCTTACATTCGAATATAAAAAATCTTTTCTATATTGGTTTATGATATTTTGTGGAAACAACAATTAATTTTTCCCGCATAAACAATGTGAATTCAAATGATGAAAATCGTAAAATTTTGTGATAATATTTTTCAGTGGCAAAAGTATTTCTTAATACTTGAAAGAATTACTAAATTCTAGCTGTGAATTCAATCATACATATTGAACTAAATTCTATTAATTCAACTAATAATTTTCATCAATTTCATTTATGAATTTAATGATCTAAATTAATTGCAATAAATTACAGGTTTGTGAAAAAAATTAATAAATATATTTGAAATTTTAGCACTTCTGCAATTCAGTGCAAAATTGCAGTAGTGCAATGAAAATTATGTATTAAAAACTGAAACTGTAAATTGTTTCAAACCTTGAATATTAAACATATTCAAGGTTTAATTAATTTTTCAAAGTGGCAAAGTTTGACGAAAAATTCGGAAATCTGGAAATTTTAGTAAAAATGACATTTTTTCAAAATAATTTTTTTTTCACGCAAATTTAAATGTGACATTTTAGATTTTTTGATATGTTATTTTACATGATATTGAGTAGAAAAAAAAATATTGCAAGTTTTCGTTGTCATCCGTTGGAGATATGGATTTCAAATAAGTTTTTCATTAAATAATTCATACACTTTAAATTCCTGGTAATTTTTTCTAATGATTTTCAATAGAGTCATTATCTATCACATTAAATAACAAATTTTTTGTTCAAATAGTGTTTTCTGAGAGTAAAATATAAATAACGTTCAGCTAGATAACATGTACAATATGAAATTCATTTAATTAAATGAAAAATTTTGTGTGTTTTTCTATATTTTTTTATTAATCATTATCACTTTTCAATACTTACTCATTAATTCTAGAGTCTAAATTGCCAAGCCACAATCTGCGTTCTTCCGATTGGCCAGATTTTATGGGTTCCAATGGGAGAGGCATTACTCTTTGCTACGTTATCCTGAAAATGTGAATAAATTGGTTGACCGTGTTGTGGGTCTTTCTGATCAACGATTTTATGAGGGGAATCTTATGGAAATAAAGTGGTCGTTGAAATTAAATAGTTATCCTGAAATTATCTGATTGATCGTACTATAATGAAAATGATTTGGAATTTTTAATTTAATGGGACGTGACAGAATCAAAGACAGTGTGACAAAGTCTCGGATGACAACAGCAACAATTATAAACGAGAATGGTAATGCAGAAATCCGGGAGAATCATCGGTCGATAAGTTTAGGCTATACGAGAAAAAATCATCAATTACTATAATAAAATCATGGAATTCCACAAATTAAGTTGTGCAATGATGTTCATTTTCATGAAAAATACAGATTACATGTGCAATCATGTGTGAAAAGGTCGCTGGGTAATTTTGAATTTTAAGTCACGTAAAACCATCGATATTCCGGTTATCGATCACAGAGGTATCGATATAAAAATCGCAATATATCAGAAAGAAATATTGATATTTTTTTCTTTCGCGTTCCATTGGGGTGTTGGATTGCATCAGTGTCGTAACTCGGTAGTACTAAACAAGGACAGACTTATGTTTGATTGAGCGCTAGAAAAGAAACGAAGATTGAAAGTTACGAACACTGTATTGCATGTGTAAAGTCACTGCGTGCGCACGCCGTTCACACACACATTCCACACAACTATGGAACATTGTGGTTTGAGCCAATCAGATCATTGTATTCAAGCGCGCGAGTCGCGTCAACCAGTGTCAACCGTGTTATGTCAATTTAGATTTCGGATACTTGGGAAATTGAAATTATAAAAAATGATGTCATTCTTTTGACAATTGTCGTGGCGACAGTTCGCATTAGATCGTTTAGTGTTGTTCCCGGCTCAAATATATTCGAAAAAGTGTAAAATAAGCCATTTCCATTAAAATCTACAATCGAAAACATCAACATTTGGAAGCGACACGTACTTTAGCGGTATGTCAAAGGGATTTTTTTACTTCTAATTACAATTCGAAAATGTTGAAATAGGCTATCGAACTAAGTCACACGTAGGCAAAAGTGTATTTTTACTCAAAAAATTTCAAACCATATGCTTCTAAAATAATTGACTTTAGAATAAAACGAATACTTTGTAAAATATAATATTAGTTGATATTTATCAATTAATTCATAAAATATATAAATTAATCCTTAATTATTATTATTTATTATTTATTAGATGTAAATACTTACCATTCAGCAATTATTATAAATAAAAATTTCAAATAGTTATAAGTAGAGGATATCCATCTTTTTAATTACAACCACATTATAAATAAAAATCATAATTATTGATTATTATTAGAAACACATAAATTATTTTAGAAATAAAAAAGTTGAAAAAATTGTGCCCAAGTTCGAAAAAAATGAAGGTCATGTATGCATCGAAAATTACCGAATTAAGAAAAAAACCTATAATGAATGAAATTTACTAATAAAATAGATATTTATGCTACAAGGGAGAAAAAGGATGATTCCAACGAGTGCAAAGTTTGGGCACGAGCGGAGCGAGTGCGCAATTGCACGAGTCGGAATCA
>JAPYZL010192416.1:0-10522 GCA_030522825.1 Platygaster orseoliae | reverse complement strand
ACATGACTCACTTTGAGCAACTGTATCTCAGGAACCACTCAATATTTTTACATGAAATTTACACTGAAGCAGTATCTAATAAAGACTAATAACTGTATTAAAATTCGAGATTGGGCAACGCATAGTTTTTTTTTAATCCACGCTTGAAATCGAAGAGCGAAAAACCCCGTTTACATGAGAAGCTCCCCTTAATGGAATTAAAATCTTAGAAGAAAAATTTTGAAAACTTGTTTTTCGTTTTCTTGATTTCACGATAAAAATTCAAAAACTTTCAAGTTAGTGAACTCAAATTTACAAAATGAAAGTTTTTCAAATGAAAAGAACTCAAAATTATATAGCAATCTGCTTTACCACTGAATTACAACTAATGCAAATAAAATACTAAGTACAACTAAAAATGTATGAATTTTAATTTGCGTCTTCAAAAAGTTTATGGTCTGAGTATTCAAATTTAAAGCTTACAGAAAAAGCGAAATCTTTTTTTGATTCAGATTTATAACATCAAGGAATGTCAAAAAATGTCTGCTTTTATAATTGAGACATTAACACAGATTTCCATGTTCAACATTTTTCATATTGAGCCAAAAGAGTGATTCTACTTGAATGGTTTAATTTTAAAAAAGCAAACAATGAAATGAAACAAAAATTAGGAAATGTAAATTTTGGCAGACACTTCATACGTTTCTCCAGGTGAAGAATCTTTTGTTATTCTCCGCCATAACTTTTACAGATAGGTTTGGAGATTTATACTGACATTATACCATCTTTTTTATAAATAAGTGTGATAACGACGATGTCTAAAAATACGCTCTTTTATAATGGACCAAATAGGTGCAACGAAACATCATAAGTTTCCTAGTAAAAAAGTGGCTCAAATTTTTTACTCCGAAAATTACACTTTAGCACTTATTGTTATTCATCGTATATATGCAAAGGGCTAAATGTAAGGAATGTTCAACCAAAAATGTCCAACTTTTTCGTTCTCCTTGTAATATTTTATAAGTAAAATTCGCCAATTTCAATTGAAATATCAATCGAATATTATTGGTTATTCGTAACAAAAATAACCTGCTTCGGTCATAAATATTTAGATCACAATTCAATAGTTTTCATATAATTTTGACTGATCATGATCTTTTTTTTGAAACATTTTTGGTTGCGCATTGCAATAATTTATTGTTGCTCACGGTTACAAAAACATACTAACTATTAAGGCACATTTTTCGATGTTTGCACAAAATATTTTTAAGAACTCTAAAAAGTAAAATCCTATCGGTCTATATACATTTTTCTCAGGGCTTTCGAGTTAAATCTTCATATTGCTTGAAACTAAAATTTTCACGTATGAAATTCTTCTCATTGAAAATCCCAGAGGGAAAATTTTTCATATACGACAAAACATTTTTTCTACAACCATTTATTGGTGACTTACATATATTTATATATATTCTATGCTAGATGATGTTTTTGAATATATTTACACTGACAAAGTATTCGGTAAACAATTTTCTGAGGAAAGACTTATAAACTTATCATGCCTTATTTACAACTGATTGGAAAGGAACTGAGATGTGAATGATATTTCAAGGTGCAATTACAGTATTATGTAAATTAAGTGTAAACAAATATTTTATAATTATTGATCATTTAGTGAAATCGATATTATGAATTGTATATACGATTCCTAATTCAAGTTCGATTAATGGATATTTTCAATTAAGGATATCAAGAGTGGGTGAAATGTATTTTTTATGAGTATTTTTCTTAACTTTATGTTATACTTTTTAACTATTGTCAAACAGTTCTAGAAAGCTGTATATAATTTGAATTTGTATTATACTAGATTAATGATAATCTTTAAAATTTTCGAAAATTGTTTCTGAAGCTTCTAAGAAGTTTTAATTACTGTTTTACCACACTCAGTGAAACTTTCTGAGTAGATATCTAAAGTTTCTCTGAAACTTCAATTGCAAAAAAACTTTTGGAAAAAATTTCCATTGAATTTTTCTAAATTTTACACGAATAACTTACGCAAATCAAAGAAAATGCAATTTTAGATTTTCGTGCTGTATTGATCAACCTTACCAAACATTACTGTCAACCTCATTGAACTTGAAATCGCTCTTCAAACTTTCTATGGCTATCACTCATGTGAAGTTACGAAAACTGACTAATAAAGTTTGAAATCAAAGTAATTGAACTTTCTTAAAATGATTTTTGAAAGCTCGTTAAAAATTTTCGTCATGTATTTTCAGTGAATTTCCAGAAAAGCTTATTTTCCAAAATCTTCTTTCAATGAAGTTTCTGAAGCGAAATTCGAAATTTCTTGAAAACTTCAACGATTGTCATCTGAAACATAGTCCTACATCGCAAATTTTTTTCTTATAAAATTTTTCAAAATTTTTCGAAGTTTAATTATTATCTTCAGTTCCAATAGAACTTCAATATACATTACACGTTACCAAAAATGTTTTGTTTTCCATTTGAGCTTCTAGAGTTCCAAAAATTAATGCAAACAAAGTTTCTGAAGCAGGAATTCAATATTACTTCAGAACTTCATTGAATATTATCAGAATTATAGTTTCTAGCCGTTTTCAGTGAAATTCCAAAATTAATTTTCACTAGTTTGGACTTACGATAATATTTTCGGGATAATATAATCGGATTCATCAATATCCTATCAAACTTTGTTGGAAATCTTCTTTGAAGCTTATTCAGAGACGAATTTCGTAATTTGCATGTTGCTCAATTTTTTTCATTTAATGGCAGATTAGCTCTAATAAATTGATAAATGTACTGAAGTGTCAGATCTGAGCGATGCAGCTTCCACTTTTCGATTGAAACTTCATAATGCGTTTGACTGAAAAATCATGTATATAATTACTAAATTGAATAATTTTCCATTATATTTTCTGAGAATAAACCAAGATTCATACAAATTCAAAGATACTGCGTCAATAATTTTTATAATGTATTTCTACTTCTTTAATGAATGAATTTTTCACGTACCTTTGCGAATCTATGGACCAAAATATGTACTACATTGTGTACAGTTAGACACTTGACTGAATAAGTATGCTCCTGGACAATCTAAAAAATGTAAGCTGCTCCTACTTGAAAGTAAAAATAAAGTATCTCCCAAAATACTGTGTTACTTATTATATTATTATATTTTATTTTATATTTATTATTTTTTCATTGCTGCTATTATTATATTTTATTGAAGATTTTTATTATATCCTACATGGACTAAAACTTCAAATCTGTTACTCTTACATAAAAATGAAATATAGTTACTGGATTCTCATTAACACTCTTTTTTATAAAATATGTGTAAATAAAAATATATTCTTTATTCGAATCAATCGATCGAGAATCGAAAAAATTATTTTTGAATCTGTCAAGTTTTATTTAAATAACTATTTTTGTTTAATTAAATTAATTTTTGTTTAAATAACTTTTGAATAATTCACGAAATTAGATTCGACTATATACAATATCTGACACTTGGTTATTTTCTAGCAATTTTGTTACTTATAATCAAAATTTAGATCCGGTAATTCGTGTATCAAAGAAGCCTATTTTTTTATAAAACGATAAAACAGTGACGACGATTTCGAATGCTCCACGCCGGGGATTCTGTATCGATTTTGGGGTGGTCGCCGAAAGCTCAGCTCAGACCAGACAGTTTCGTTTTTCTATAGTATCATATAGTATGCAGTTTCGTGTGTGTTCCATCCAAAATGTTATTCATCGCGAAAAAAGTGATTTGTTCGTTTCTCATCTCGATCATCATCTGTTTTGGTAATCATACATGTTTCAGTAGTTTCTATTTTAATATAGGAAAATTTTTTTATCCAAACCTTGGAAGCTTGATGAACTCATTTTCGACCTAGGTCAATAAACTTGATGACGACGTATAAACCTACTTTGAAAATTCTTTATTGGTTATATAATGATGTATTGGGCACAAGTTTTATCCCTAAAATTTGAAAAATTTTTGAGATAATTGTACGTTACTTTTTTTAATGATGACATGAGGTCTTTCGATAATGAAAAAAAGGAAATTCCTAGAATTTTCATTTCGTTTTCCTTTGATTTTTAACAATTTTTCTTTCATTTTTATGAAGGGTATACATAATGAATCTGTTTTAAATGTTGTAATGCAAAAAAAAATCATCGCAGGTTTTTGCTCCGAAGATGAAGAACGCCTGGTGCGAGATATTTTCAGGGGATACAACAAACTTATCAGACCGGTGAAGAACATAACGGAGAAAATCGATATACATTTTGGGCTAGCTTTCGTTCAATTGATCAACGTGGTAAGTAATAAGTAACACATACAGCAAAGGGCAAAATTTTACAAAAAAAAAAAAAAACAAGTTAATGAAAATATTTGTTTGTTTTTGCGTAAATACAAAGTATAAGAAAACTGCACAGTTTTCATATAAAATTCAGTTTTATTATTTTTCCTACGTCAAGTTTCATAAAATAAGGTTATTATCTAATAATTAGTCGATAATTCTTGATCTTTGCCTGAAAAAGTAAACATTTTCAGAACGAAAGAATGCAAATCATGAAATCTAACGTTTGGTTGCATTTGGCGTGGCATGATTTTCAACTGACTTGGGATGAAGCAGACTATGGAGGAATCAACGTTCTAAGATTGCCACCAGATAAAGTTTGGAAACCGGACATTGTTTTATTTAACAAGTAATTAAAGATCTTTATTCTCAAATAATACATTTCGATCATTGATTGATGATTTTCGTAGTGTCGTGAAGTTCAAAGACTTTTTGTTCCTACATATTCATTCCTTTAGGCTCCTTTTCTAAAGTATAAATACGTTTTCTTCAAAGTTCATTACGGAAAAAATTTCAACCCACCCAAGGCCAGATATAATAACAGGCAAACTAAGCAGCAAATTTTTCAGGAAACTTTCGAAATTTGTTTCAGTTGCGAGAAACTAAAATGAGGCCGAGATATCAATATTTAAACAAATAATGTAAGGATTTGCTGCTTATTTCGTGTGTATATGTATCAAAATAATAAGTTAGTTTCATGATAACATTGCAACATAATAACAGGTTTAATAGTATGTTAAGTAAATCTTCTAATTTTGATCTTTGAATTAACATCTCCCAAATTTTAGACACGTTTCAAATTTTGATAGAATGTTCAGAATAACTGAAACTATTGAGATAAAATATTGCTCAAATAGTAAAAACATCTTTATTATTGTAATTCCCAAATTTAAATGTACTTATCAATAAATTTTGTTGACCATTTTTCGTTTCGAATTTTCAAAACGCTTAAAATTTGTGTAAATCTTATAATTTTTCAAGTGCGAGCATTTTCCAACTTTTGATAATTTATGAATTTTGCAAAAGTCCTATCATTTTCAAAATGTTCGAAATGTGACGTAATTTCCGAATTTCTGTAATGATTAAAGATTATGAATAATATTCATAAGAATGACTAAATTTTCAAAATATTGAAATACTTGCGATCTCCGAAATGTTCAAATGTCTGATAACTTTTCGAATTTCCACTATCGATTACATTTTTACAATTTTGTCAATTGTTTGAATATTTGAATTTTACAAAATTTAGTGAATTTTTGCAAATGTCAGTCTTCTTGGAAACTTCAAAATTATAATATTTCACGGGGTTCCTGTAGAATGGAAAACATTCATGAAATTATGATGGTAAAACAAAATCTGCTAAAATGCTCAAAATAACGTAAATTTTGAAATTACTAAGTTTTACAAAACAAAAAATTAGCCTAATTTCGACACATGTAAGAGTTTTCTACCTTTTTTCTATCTTGTGATTTCTGTAAATTCATATAGAAGACGAACTTAAAATTTTTTCTTTGGAGAAAATAAGTGTTTCAACGAGGGGATGAAGGGGCGACAATTTTTGAAACTGCCTAAAGGTGCCGAATTCTTAAATCTTGCTCTGAACCCACCAGAATCAAAACCCTCATTCTCCTTTTCAAAAACTTTCTTGCATAACCAGTATTTTATCAACCTGGGTACTACACATTAAGAAAAAACGTTTCATTTCAAAATTCCATCCAATTCCTTCTAATCGTAATTAAAATTATGTGACCTTACTTCTAGTGCCGATGGAAATTACGAAGTCCGCTACAAAAGCAATGTACTGATTTACGAAGATGGCACAATTCTTTGGGTGCCACCCGCGATCTACCAAAGCTCCTGCAGAATCGATGTCACTTATTTCCCGTTTGATCAGCAAACGTGCGTCATGAAATTCGGATCCTGGACCTTCAACGGTGACCAAATGTCTCTGTCACTTTACGAAAACAGAAGTTACGTGGACCTTACAGATTACTGGAAGAGCGGCACCTGGGACATCGTCAACGTTCCAGCTTACCTTAATGTTTATCGCGACAAAAGTCCCACTGAAACAGACATCTCGTTTTACATCGTGATACGTCGAAAAGCCCTTTTTTATACCATCAATTTGATAGTGCCAACTGTTCTTATTTCGCTTCTCTGCGTACTTGTGTTTTACCTTCCTGCTGAAGCTGGTGAAAAGGTTGGTTTACGTTTCTAAAAAAATTCATTGATCCTGAATAATAACCACATAACATAGTAGAAAGAATTAGCCACAAAAACTCTGCATACCTTTAGATTTGTTTGTAACAACTCATAACGAATGAAATTCCCCAGGTCACCTTAGGTATCAGCATCCTTCTGTCACTCGTAGTTTTCCTATTACTGGTCAGCAAAATCCTGCCGCCGACATCTCTCGTGGTACCACTCATCGCAAAGTATCTGCTCTTCACCTTCATCATGAACGCCGTCAGTATCCTCATCACAGTCATCATCATCAACTGGAACTTTCGGGGTCCCAAAACTCATCGCATGTCCCGCACGATGAGGCTGATTTTCCTCAAAATCCTACCACCGCTACTTTTAATGCGGAGGCCCAAAAAAACGAGGTTGCGCTGGATGATGGACATGCCCAACTACAGTTCCCCAACTTCGCCTTACCGAGCGAGTCCGGTGGAACTCCCGGAAACGATATCGTCATACAGAGGAAAAACTGGTACGGAAGCTGTGGAACTGCACGATTTGCATCATCCCAATTGCATTGTCAATCACGTGAGCGAACCTGAGAGATTACAATACGAACCGGAGGAATCTGATTTGTATACACTCGACCCTGAGCTTAAAAAAGCGCTCGAAGCTGTTGAGTACATGGCTGAACATCTCAAAAATGAAGATCTCTACATCCAGGTACGTTTGATATAAAGTCCTTGTAAATGACTTTATTTACAGCGACTTTAGTTTGATACACGTGAATAGTTGCCATTTATAAATGGTGAACCTCATTTATTTTAGACTCGAGAAGACTGGAAGTTCGTGGCAATGGTGATCGACCGTCTCCAGCTGTATATTTTTTTCGCGGTGACAGCGATTGGAACAATGGGAATTTTACTGGACGCACCTCACATATTCGATCACGTTAACCAAGACAAAATTATCAAACTGTTCACTATCGATCAGTCCAAATAAAACAAGTTCGATGGAAACAAGAAAATTATCAACTACACTGAGAAAAAAACCTAGTTATTTGTACTATAAATAAAAGAAAAATTACTATATTCTGAGAAAATCTACAATATTATTTTAATTTTTCATGTATTATAGTGATTTATTTTTAACATGCAGTATAGTCAAACGGCAAATATCGCCATTATAAGTTAATACATAGTAAAAAAATCCTTTTTTGTATGAGTTTCACTAGAACGTACGGCTACAACTGCTATACTATATGCCAATGACTGCGATACGAATATTTTGAATAATACAATACTGTATATAGTAAACTTTATCACCCATTACATTATTATTTTTTAGTAAAAAGTACTAGATTTATCTCTCAGTGTATCTAAAAATGATCGATTCAATTTTTCGTCCATCACCATAATGACGAAATTTTATTTTAAACCGTGAATTCAAGATCTCTCGGAGCCAAGTGAAATTTCAAATAAAAATCACTCCTCTGCATTGAAACTTTCTTTCATAAAAAATTCCTGCTGAGTCGCTGGAGTCGTTGGAGTTTCGCTCAAGTAGTATAATATGACGTTGCTCATCCAGAGATTGTTTGACTACTTTCCCTGATTTTGACTTTTACTTGCATGACGGGGGTTGTTAGATATTTATAGACAATGGAGAAATTCTGGCTTTAAGGCGAAGTAATAGTCATCGATTTTGGAGAGAAGTCGAAAATTTGGGAAATTTAATAAATAGATGTTTTAATGAAGAAGTGATTTTTCTTGGAATTTCACTTGACACTTATTTTATTTGAAACATTCAAATTTAGTCGAAAATTGTCAAAATCGTTCTACGACATCGGTAGAACGTTGTTGGACAGAAAATCTTCCATTTAACGGAAAAAAATTTTGACGTTCATTGTTTTATATTTTTATGATATATCAAGCCTTGTTGCGAACGAAAGTTACAACTTTCTTTCACTTCAAGGTAGCTATTTAAAAAATCGACTTCCTGTTTTTATACTTTGGCGACATGAAGAACCTAAGCAATCTAAGTGAGAGTGATTCGAACAACAAATTTTTCTAAAATTTATATGGAAACACCTGGATTATAAAATTATATCGAGTCAAAGTATCAGAGCCAAGTCAAAGGTTGCTCAATTCCAAAAAATTATGATTCACATATGATATATATAAATTCATACTTTGCGGTATGCAAAAAATAGACACAAAAAAATCAGTGAGGATTGAGGTAAAATTTGAACAGAGTTTTTTTTCTTGATGTATTTGCGTGATCCAAGTGTCTCCGTATGAATCTAAAAAAAAACTTTTAATTGAATCACCCTAATGTTAATACACTAGACGCTCTAATAGATGACACTCAAAGGTATTAAAAGACCCACAATCCCTCTATATCGAGAGTGTGCGCGCGCATGATACTTCCCCTCCGGCCCCTCCATTCAAATCCTTTCTACGTGGAGTGGAGGGGTTGGAGGGGACACGTCTTCAGACGTAAGTTCGAGCGTTCACCTCTCGTTAGTTCAAGTAAGACGTCTAATATACAAGAGTCTAGTGTATAACGCATAAGGCAACATGTTTGCACATAAAAATCACCCGTAAATACTGAAGTTTACACCAATTTTTTAGAATGCTTTACACACAACGAAGTATTTTTTACTTGCGTCTCAGCACTAATATTAACGGCAATATTAAATAAATATTTGTCATGTTTAAAATGAAACTGCACCAATAGAAAAGTGCGGTTGTAAAATAATCTTTTATATAGAAAAATTCACCAATTTTCATATTCAGAGCTCTGTTTAAGTAAATTCATTACGATTGAGCCAAAAGGGTACAATGAAACTTTTTCGCAAAAAGAGGTTATAGCTCAAACTTTGTACCCTGACACTATTTCTCAAACTTCTATTGTACACAATGTGATAAATAATTGTTATGTATTTTATTACACCTTTTAGAGTTATCTTGAGCAGTTTGTGGATGGTCAGAGTTTGAAGTTATGTTTATTAAAACAGCTAAAATTTATGCGAATAAAGTTTATTCGTGGATAAGAATATTTCAGACATTTTCAGAAATTACTTCTAGAGCTTTCTGTTTTTTGATTCATGTAAATATCTAATTTTTTATTGAAAAATTTGGTAAGCAGTGTTAAATCAAACAATGAAACATTATTTTTTTAACTGATTAAATTACGATGAGTAAGTTGTTATAGCGGAGATTCCTCAGAAATATGTGATTTTCGTAAGAACATTTGCATCCAGGGTAAATGTATCACCAGCTGTGCAAAAATCGTCCATTTCATTATTAATAACAAATTATTGATCTTTATGTAAAAAGCATTTGTGTGTGTTATAAATAACTGGGCTCTCAGGGCTAACGAGCTTCACTCTGAGTTGTGAGATATTTTCTCGAGCTACAATTTGACTAAAAAGTTTTATAGGAAAAAAATGTCTTCCTGTCAAAATTTTTAACAAGAAAAGTGTTTAGCGAATGAATTATTTTGAATTGTAGCACTAATTGAGGAGAAATTTACCAACGCCAGTCGTATACAATAAGGAATATTTATGCCAATCAATAGCGAACGGTTGGAAATTTTTTCATCAATTTTACAATCGAGCGTTGTCGTACTGAAATTTCGTAGTTTTTTTCACGTCGATCACGAATTTTTGCAATGCTGCAATAGTTTTGTAGTCAGAATTAAAGAATATCTAATTTCCCCACAATTAGTGAATATTTTATGAACCTATAGAAATCCGTCGAAGGAAATATGTACAACCGACTGTACGAAATAATTTATAGATGAAAAACACAAAAATGTACGTCTGTCCAAAACAATAAAATTAAATATTCAATGAAAAACGGTTAACGCATGTTTTTTAATAGATATTTATGCTACAAGGGAGAAAAAGGATGATTCCAACGAGTGCAAAGTTTGGGCACGAGCGAAGCGAATGCGCAATTGCACGAGTTGGAATT
>JAPYZL010192410.1:0-24647 GCA_030522825.1 Platygaster orseoliae | reverse complement strand
CTGACAAAGATATGCGGTAGAGGTGGGAGCCCCTCCAGAGTTGGAATAACCGAATGTTTACGTTTCGCGGCGGTTGGAATAAACGAAAGTTTACTGTATTTATAAATTGAGTTCAAAAATCAAAAAATGTTTTATCTTACAGGATAGTCTTCAACTAAAAAAAAAATTAAATAAAAATCTAGAAGTATTGAAAATTTGGTATTATTGAAAAACCTTCTAAAATTCTCAGTTAAATCAATCATTCTAAACAAATTAGACTGATTTATGTAGAGATCCATAATTGCTGAATATTCCAAGAATTTTGTAAAAAAAATAAAAATATCTCATATCCATATATTTCGAAATAAAAGTTACAATAATTCAGAAAATGTTGATGAACTTCGTGAATAGCCAAATATATCGAAACTTCCGTTAAAATATGGAAATTATGTAATATTTACAAATTTTTTTATAATCAAAAATGTTTTTTTAAGAAAGTCTTCGATTTTTACAAATTTTAATGAAAATCTAGAAGTATTGAAAATTTGGAGAAACTAAAGACCCTTGTAAAATTTCAAGTTAAACAATCTTTCTAAACAAATTAGAAAAATTGTATTGAGATTGGTGAATATTCTAAGAATTTCGTAAAACTACGAAAATTCTAGAAAATTGGAAGGTTAAAGAAAAATCCAGGATTTTTCCATAGTATAAAGAAATAAGAAACATTGAAAATGACGAGGATTGTTTAAAATTCTGAAGAATTTCAACATTGTGTATTATCAGAGGAGATGTTATAATATTCTGTTGATTGTTAAGATTTGTTTTGGAATAGAACTGATAAAATACTGATTTTTAGCCTATAAAAATTACTCTACGATTGTAGTCTTAATGAAATTCACGTAAATTCATAGAAAAAAACGTGTCTACAATTCATTTTGCTCGTATATCATAATTAAAAATTCTACAAATTCCTCAATTTTAATGTATTCAAAATCTTCCACGCAGGATGCAAAACCAGGAACAGAATTAGATTACTTGATAGTGCAGTCAAATCCTTGGAGCAACAAACCAGTTTACATTGAATTGTGGGTATGGATTCCTCGCAGTTTTATACATTGAAACTCTTCAAAACAGACAAATAAGTTATAAATAAACCATTTGTGAAATTAAAATAAAGAAAAACTAAAAAACTTCCATTGACCATATTCACTGAAATACTTGCACAACCTATAAATATTCAACCATTCTTCAAAACACTGAATAACCCATGACTTTGAGTTTCGGACTGATCCAAAATTCAAATTCCCTAGCAACCCAAAGACTTATTCAAAATCGCGCAGCGCCAAACGAAGAGGCAAACGGAAGGCATCATTACTCTGATCGGGGAACTGGATTTCGAGACGCAAACCATGCACACGTTGGCGATGTACGCCACGGTGAGATATACATTCGTGCCTCGAGCGAGAGTCGTTTTACATAATTGATTTCGCGTTGTCTTAGGACCCTTACACGGAACCAGCCTACGACACACGGAACATGGTTGGGCTGCAAGTCGTAGTGGTCGTGCAAGACGTCCAAGACGTTCCACCGATTTTCACTTTCGCACCTCCACTCACCAAAATCAACAATACCATTCAGCCTGTAAATGAAATTATTGTTTTCAACACTTTTGGTAGATCAAAATCACATGGTCCCTTTATCGAGGAAATCGTTTTTATTGGATGAAAATTACTTGTTCTAAAAAATAATTAATTCCTGAAAAATACAGAAATTGTTTTAACAGGGCGACGTAATTGTTCGAGTTCACGCCGAAGACGGCGACAAAGGCGTTCCACGAGAAGTGACTTATGGTCTTGTTTCCGAGGGCAACCCTTTCACGCCTTTTTTCAGTATCAACGAAACATCAGGTAATCGAAAACTCTCAGAATTTGTTAATTAAATATAATCAAAATTTAAAATAAAACAAAAATCGTGCAATAGGTTGATACACTTAATTTTTTATCATTCGTGAAATACCAAATAACGATTCGTGAAATGGTTAATGCACGAAAAACTTTTGCTCGAATGCCACCCATTGTCAGTTATTGAGTGGGCGGAAAAAAGTGAAGGTGCTTATTTTCACGTTAGTCACGGGTAAGGTATTGATCTTGTGGTCAGTTTGTGACTTTTAGAAACCTCGGATAATCGTAATAGTCGTCCTCCAAGACGCGTGAAATACCCCTTGAATGTATCGACCACCCGCTCTTATCGTTCTGAATTACGGCTATTTTAATGGTATGGTGCAGTTCGCGAAGGTGTAAAAATGTACAAACATTTGACGTGCAAGCAATAATAGTATATAATTAGTTAACTATAATAGTATGTTAATAATAGTATATTATTATTAAACATTAATATATTATTGTAATAGTCTATTATTATTATTAAACGGAGAGAAATGGTTTGGTCACAGCAACCAATGATTTAGTAAAATATGGATCGACCAAAATGTTGGCTACTACAACCGAAGCTTCTGTTATAGCAACAAATGCACAGTTTTCATGACTGATTATTAAGTTGCAATAACCAGTAACTTGGTTATCATACCCAAAGTTTTGGTTATATTACCCAAAACTTTATGAGCTTTTTTTAAATTTCTAAAGAAAGTATTTTTAATTAATTTTCATATACTAAATTAAAATTACTTTCTTAATATTTATTTGTAGATTTATAGAATTCAATTCTTCAGAAATTTTATTTCAACAAATCCTCAGACGTCTAGAAAAATCAGAACTATGTAGATACTGAATAACTTCAAGATTATTTGTTTTTTCATACTTTTACGGTGTTCCTAAGATTCTCTAGCGTTTTATAGATTTTTTTAAAGATCTCTAGTGTTTCTATAGACTTTTATATATTTTTTTTGGAATTGGATAGTCTAGAATTCGAAGTTTCGTGGATCGTAAGAATTTGTTCAAATTTTTCAGAGAACATGTTAATTTTTTTCCAGATTATTAATGATTCGAAATACTTTTTTATATTTCTGTGAATTTCTGTCTAAATTTCCAGAATTTAAAACTCTTCAGTTCCAATTTTCTTACATTTTCAACATTTTCGTAAATTTTTGTTTTTTTATTTATTAATCACTGAGTTAAAACAAAATTATTCGAATATTTTTTTCTACATTATCCTAGTAACAAATTCATAAAATAATGAAGGAATATGAATAATATTAATAGTAAAAAAAAACTTATAACCACAGTGATTTGAGTCACAAAAATAGAGTTCCATTACCTATATTCAATATGTACATGAAAAATGTTCGACCATGAACTACAAAATTTGTATAACTTTAAAACTCTGAAATTCGGAAGATTGAAAAATTTTATTAAAAATCATGAAATCTCAAGAGAAATATATTTTTAAGTAGGCAAGTACATGAATAAAAATGAGGCTTATTGTTAAAAAAACTTTGTAAAAGATTATTTTTTATTATATTTCATTATTGGCCCAATAATCAACTGAATTTTTATTCATGTATTGGTTGATTTTTAATTACAGAGGACAAATTCAAATTCACTTGGATGTATTTTTTAAGTATTTCACAACTTTCTGGAATTTCCATACTTAATTTTATTATAGTTTTCTTGTGTTTACATGATTCACATTACACATTTCTGAAGCTCGACGCTAAAGTATTAAAGTTTACATCAATTTTAAGTTTCTAGTATTTTTGTAGATTTTTAATTTATTTGTAGATTTTGAATGTCTTACAGATTTTTTGTATTTTCCTACTTTTACAGTGTTTATAACATTTTGGAGCATTCTATAGTTTTTTTAATAGATATCTCTAGTATTTCTATAAATTTTTATATATGTTTTTTTTTTGGAATTGAATTATCTGGAATTTCAAGTTTTATGGATCGTACGAATTATATCAATTTTTTGAGAGAACGTATTAGTGTTTTTCCAGGTTGTTAATTATTCAAAATTCTTTTTGGTATTTGTATGAATTCCTGTCTAAATTTCTAGAATTTAAGACTCGAGTTCAAAGTTTATTTGATTTTCAACATTTTCGTGATTTCTAGTTTTTTTTGTTAATCACTGGGTGAAAACAATATTATTTGAATTTTTTTTCTACGTTATCCTAGCCAAAAATTCATAATTATAATCTTTCTGAAACCAGGTTTGCTGTTATTTTTGATTTAGTGCAATTAAGAATTCTGAATTCCACTTCAATAATTATAAATTTACGTAACTACATTTTTAATCATTTATACTTTTTTAAAGTTTTTTTTTCATTATATTATTTTTGAAAATCATCATTCTCAAGGAACACATTATTTTTTTATTGTTTGTGTTTCCATTGATTTTTATTAATTTATTAACTTAACCTAAAAATAATTGCTTCTAACTTGAAGATAATTATTATTATTTTCTATTGTTACTTAATTTAAAATACAGATAAAATTACTCTATCAAAAACGTTTGAAAGGTTTTTAATTAGTTTCAATAAAAATTGAAAGCTCAGTGATACAGAATAAAAATTACATACTTCTGTATGAACAAATAGCATGAAATAATTGCAAATTTGATTTTCTGAATAAATCATGTAGCGACTTAATTTTTAAGGTGAAATACACCTAGCTCGACCCTTGGACCAACTGACATTAATAACACGTGTCGGAGCACCTGTGATTTTATCAGTTGTCGCGGAAGAAGTACGTCATTCGTGGGATGATCCTCCAGCTCAAGCCACAGTTGTGGAACTGGGAATCGTTCTGGGGGAACCTGAAAATAGTCCTCCCTACTTTGAGAGTGATAAGTTGGTACCTAAAATTTCGATGTCATGATTATTTTATTTATGGCAGTGTATATATGAGTTCTTCTTATAAAAAACTTTGTTCTTACCCAAATATTTGCAAATATTAATACAACGATCTTTGGAGCCAATTTCTTTATTATTAAATAAACTTTAAAACCGAAACCAAAAGATATCTTCAGAAACTGAAAATACACTAATACTGTAACAAATAAATTGGGAACATTATTTGACAATGAAAATTCTAATTTTATAGTTACATGGTAATTTTTTAAAGATATCATTAAATTTCAAGAGTTTGATTTTTTACTATTAATATAACACATTTTTCAGTTAGTCGAATTAAAAAATAGCTTTTTTGATAATTATTTTCAATATAAATAAGAAAAATGTCATGTATTATTAGAATATGCATTGATCAATAATAATTATAAATCCTATTCGAATTCTTACAGTGTAAATATTGTTGATTAGATTATTTAACAAATTTATGAGCGAGATCGAAAAAAACTGCTTCAAAATAACTTCAATTCTGAAAAATTCAAAGTTCCATGAAACATTATATATATCATCATAATTTGACGAAATCCGTAATGATGAATTGGAAAAGAATCAAACTCGAAAAAAAAGCAATTAGAAAAATGTCATGTAAGTTGATAGCATTTAAATTTTCATTGCAAAAGAATTTTTTCAATAAATTAAACTGTAATCTTGCAAGACTTACAATCTTTACCTTAATTTCCTTATTATAAAATTGGCTTGATTGATTTTCAAGTGAAGTAGCGTTACAAATCTTTTATATAATTTATAAATTTTCGCATTTTTCCAAAAAGTAAATCATCTTTCCCAGATACGTGGCTTGGATAGACGAAAACTCAGAACCAGGAACAACTTTGCAATTTCCCGAGTCATATTTGACTTCCGTGAAAGATGACGATGCTGGAAAAGCTGGCGTTTTTGCTTTGAAACTGTTGAACAACAATGGAACGTTCGAAATTAATCCAACTGTCGCGGAACGTGCAGCAAATTTCGTTATTATGGTGCGAGATAATAGTTTGTTGGATTACGAAAAACACAAGTCGCTCTTGTTCCAGGTATGGATTATTTTCAAAATTGTTTTTCCTTTTGCAAACTAAAAATTCAGTAAAATCCAACAGTACGAAGTCTAAAAATTTCAGTTTCACATAAATAATAAAGCCTTCATCATTATTTAATCGATAATTTATTGGTTTTTTAAAATTTGAACCTGGTTTCAAGAAAACATGACATTGAAAATTCAGATAGTTGCCCAAGAAGTGGGACCAGCCACAAATCTCTCAACTACAGCTGCAGCGATAATTTTTTTACGAGACGTAAACGACAATCCGCCGGAATTCGATAAAAATAAATACGAAATATCATTATCCGAAAATGCAACTGTTGGAACAAGAGTTGTTCAGGTACGTTAAAAAATAGGAAAAAATCTAGGAACTAGAAATTCTCCGAAAACTCGAGAATATTTTTAGGTTCACGCGACAGACAAAGATTCAGGACTTTTTGGAATCGTCCGGTACACGAAAATAAAAGGCATGGGCAGCGAAGCTTTTTACATCGATCCTGTATCTGGATTGATAACAGTTATGATGAACAACAATAATGTTTTGGATCGCGAACGAGGAGAGAAACTCGAAATAACTGTAGAAGCACGAGATGAAAATGGCAAAGGACTTAGAACAGATGTTCCAATTTTGATACATTTGCTTGATGTCAACGATAATACTCCGATTTTCGAAAGAGCATCTTACCAATTTACAGTTAGTTCAGAAACTAATAATTTTACAGCGCCTGCGATTGTTAAGGTAATTACGATAATCTTTATTGTTATTTTTATGATAAATAAATTTTACCTGGAAAAGTCTTTCTGAATATTAGAATTTCAGTCACGAAATTTTTTCAATGAAATTGGAAAAAGAATTGACGGATTTCACAGTTTTCGAAATGTGAAGTTATTCTGACATTTTTTTAAAACATGATTATTTATAAACTTGAACTTCTTAGTTTTTCAAACTTTTGACAACATAGGAAAATCATTTTAATAAGTTTCGACAGTTCTTGAAAGTTTTAAGCAACTTTATTGTAAATTTCAAAAATAAACAATTTTTTAATCTGTCATAAATCCTAGGCTACAGATGCCGATTCAGAACCCCCGAACAACGAAATACGTTACGAGATAATCCACGGCAATTACGATAATAAATTCTCTCTCAACGACGTCACAGGGGAATTGTTTTTGCGGGAGGATATACACAAATCGAGACGTGTCCGACAGAACACGAAGCCGAAGTTGCCACATAAATTGGAGAAAGAATTCCAGGATGTTCCAAAAGAGTTTTTCAACAATTCGGGACATGTCATTTCCGTGGAACCCGCGTTGAATAAAAGTTCGGAGGATAATGAAACGGAAAAAATAGGGATGCATGTTCGTACAAAGAGGGTGGAAGAGAATGTGCTGTTTACTCTAACTGTGAGAGCGTACGATTTGGGTAATGAAAATTCTGACGTTAAATTTTAACGTTGTTTCTGTTACGTAATTACAATCTTTCAATAATGAATGAAAAAAAAAATTGGCACGTATTTTTTCATTTATTAATTGAGAACTGCTGAAGATACAGAGATTTTTAAAATCTGGAGCGGGGTATATGACATCACATCATTTTCTATAACCTCTGAATCTCCATCAATTTTCAGTCTATCGAAAAAAAAGAAAACGTGTTTTTTTTTCAATTATTTAGTTTACATCTAAAGTAGATTCATAAAATTTTTTCGATTCAAGTTTCCTATTGTTTGAGTTGATGGGATTAATACAAGCTCATCGCCAATTTCGTGTAATAACCTCATGCAATCGATAAATACATTCACGAAGCAGATTGGGTATTCCATATCTTCTCTCGTTACATCTCTCATCGAATTACCCTAATTACTAACTTCTATTCACGGGCTTCGCTCGTAGAAACAGCTAGTCAGTAATGCAAAACCCTGTTTGAGAGTGACAAAACATAGAAATTTGAGAATTTCAACAACTACATGTAACATTTGCATTTATAAAAATCAAATGGTAGACTTCATCTATTATTGAAGAAACTTGAACCATTCCAAAACTCCAAAACAAACAAACAAGAATAATTATTACAGGAGTTCCTATTATGTCAAGCAACGCTGAAGTTAAAATACTTCGTGGTGCTACAAGTGGAACAAGAATAGTAACTTTCGTCATGCCAGGTGAACATCCTGACCCCAGAAAAACTGCACAAACTTTAGCTACAATAACAGGTGGTCGCGTTACGATTCAAGAAATTCGACCTTATGTGCCACGATCACCCAGTCAGTCGGATGACTCTGACGGGGGAAAAAAGTTAGTCAAAGAAATATTTATGAGTTTCACACAAAAGCATAGTTATAAATGTTGGAACTGAATTTTTTCCAGAAGCGTCATAGTAGCTCGAGTAGAACAAAGTGGTTTTGAAACTTTAGTCGACATCGAAAAAATACGTCAAAGCCTAGCTGCGAATGGAGTTGGGGTTATCAGTGGAATGGATGGCATGCAAACTCATTCAGAAAATAGCAGTAGCTCTCCAGACACTGGAGTTGTGAGAACTCATATCACAAATATAACCAACATCAGGAACGAAGAAGCAGTAAGCACCTTCTCATAAATATTTAAAAAAACAAGTGAAGATCATGAATAACTTTTCCAGACTATCTACAAAACTGAGAACAAATTCCTTGTATGGCTTCTGATAATCCTAGCCATTCTCATTCTACTGGCAATAGCTGCTACCATTCTATGTTGCATCTGTCCTGGATGCCCATTTTACATGGAGCCTAGGAAAAGAAGAATTCACTCTTCAGAAACTCTGATCATTCATGCAGATGGCAAACCAAAGCGTCACGTGCAACGGCGACATCACAAAGTTATGAATGGTGAATTCTAAAATCATTTTACACAGATTGAAAATAAAATCCAGTCACATCACTTTTTACACCTTCTTTCTCAATCATTAGGTTTTTCGTCAGATAGGAAACAAGCTTGGAGCGCAGACAATAAGAAACAGACCCGCCACTTCGATCGCAGAACGAAAAATCAGGGTCTAAGCTCACTTCCAGGTGACATAACAAACATGCAATCTGCATCTTTAACAAGAAACATCGAAGCACGCTACCAGGAAGACCCAAATTACTTGTACAAAAGACGAGAAGAGGAAGTTCAAGGGAATGACGAAATCGAAGCAATGAGACATCGCGTCGAGGAAAAAGTCTTTGTTGAAAGCATGGAAGGTCACACGGGAGCGAGACCTTATCGACAAATGGGCCAATCCCGGGCAGAAGACTTTAACGAAGCGGAAAAATATGTTCGTGAGCATTACTTTCGTGACGGGAACGCTGAAATTTTGAGGTTATTTACTAGAGGTGAAGAAGACCAGACGCCTTCCCATCGCCATCAAGACATGAACCGTGAATCCGATGTCAAAGACATATTGCTTCAGAGGTTCATAGAAGACCAAAAAATGCGGAGAACGCAGCAGGAACTTTTGGGAAGTGCGCGTGAGGCCGCTGATCATACTATGGAATCTCATATGAGAGTTCATAATGAAAATTTGGGTCCTTTGCAGCCACCGGAAATCATTTTAGTACCCGAGACGTTGAATGCAAGGGTATGTTTATTCTACAATAATTTAAAATATTCTTTTATTCTCAGCTACTTAAATTTCTCTTTGTCCCCAGCATTTCAATTATCTTCGGGAAGACATCCAACAACTTCTGAACGAACACAAACAAGACCAAGCAAGATTTCGCCAAGCCCATGACCCTAAAATCACAACGATCAAAATCACAAGAGCAGAAGACAACATCGATGATACGGCAGAAAAAATCATCAACCTCAATGACTCGGAACTAGTCAGGCAAAACAATTTGTTGACGAGATTATTGATAGAAAGGGAAACAAGAGGTGTCGGTGGCGCGACTGCAGATGTAACTAGTTATCTTGAAACACAAAGTCTTCCAGGTCAAGTCGCGATCGGAACACAAACGGATCGATCGGCTGCTACTCAAACAGACAAGCGGATAAGGAGTAGAAGCGACAATGAGGAATCCGATCATGATTACAGACTGAGGAAACACAACAAATGGCGCAAATGCAGCGATGATGACGAGCCGAAGAAGAACAAGTCTCTATGGATGAGATCTCCACTTTCTCCAGAATATGGTCGATCCTACATGGCCATGAAACTATCTGCAAAAAAAGTCAAGACTGAAAGCAAAAGAGGCAGAAAACAATCTCTGTCACCAGAAGTTCTACAAGAAATCTCCGAGTCGTTGAACGTAATGGATAATAGTAGTTCTCAGATGGAAGAAGAGTTGGATGAGAAAAGATGCAAGGACAATAATAAATCGAAGAAGAACTGGTTAGACCAAAACAAGAAAAGCCTGAAAAAAAAGATAGCTGAAATTTCGACATCTTCGCAAGAAGAGGCGGACAATCATAAAGTTAGAAGAGGTAGATCCAAGTACAAAGTAGGAGAGGATATCGTTAAAGAAACAAGTTCCACGGAAGTTGGGCCAAGTTTTCAAGTACTAGAAAGCGAGAGCAGTCCAACCAAGACGATTGCTAAAATTGAGACAGTGCACCAAAGAAAATCTTCCATGGGGAAACATGAAAAT
Organism: Platygaster orseoliae; assembly: GCA_030522825.1. Classification (NCBI taxonomy): domain Eukaryota; kingdom Metazoa; phylum Arthropoda; class Insecta; order Hymenoptera; family Platygastridae; genus Platygaster; species Platygaster orseoliae. Next base: position 14,167 of record JAPYZL010192410.1, on the reverse strand, counting down.
GACCATGTTTCTGACAATGAAAAAAGCAAAAATCTGGGATCGAAGATGAAACAGTTGAAATCAACTCTTGAAGCGACTTTGAGCAGAGTGTCGAAAGATCAGAAATTGAAAGTTCCTAGATTATCAGTTATTGATAAAAAATCACGTAGGCCAACGTTGACGCATCAGCGAGCTCTGAAGAGTGATTCGGAAGGTTATGAGTCAAGAGAAGCATCTGAAACGATATTCACAACTAGGAGTGATACAGGGTATGAGCGAAAATTGGGTGAACCTTCAAGGGAGTTAGGAAGTAAAAGCCCTAAGAAAATGAAAAAGCGAGATATTAGTCCAAAGCTCGCTAATACCAGTCCAAGGTTGAAAATTACGAGAGACAAGAGCCCAAGGCAAATTATTTCACGAGATAGAAGTCCTAAGCTGACGATCTCACGTGACAAAAGCCCCAAAGCCATCAAGTTGCTTGATATTAAAAGTCCAAAAGTAAAAACTCTGAGAGACAAGAGTCCGAAATTAGTGCATACGCGAGATAAAAGTCCAAAAGTTATTGAAGACCACAGTAAAAGCCACGACCCAACAAATTTGGGGCACAAGAGTCTAAAGGTAGCAAAAGTCCTGAATAAAAGCCCGAAGGCAATGACTGCTGAAAACAGAAAATCGAAATCTGTGACCAGGAAAGAAAAAAATGAAAGGGTCGAAAACATTAAAGATGGAGGAAATTTAAAACAAATAAGTAAAGAAATCCAGAAGAAAAAATTTGTAGTCAAAAATCTTTCAGTTAAAGAACCAGATGAAGTACTTATACCACGTACTGAAATTTCTGAAAATCAAGACTTCGTTGAAGAAGTTGTAGAAGCGAAAGACAAAAAAATTAGCGAAGAGATGACAGAAATGGCTGAGAAAATTACGGGACTGAAAGAAATAGCGTTTATTGATGAGGATCAATCAGTACTGGAAAAAAAAGATTCTAATAATCACGAGCAACATGAAACTGAAAATGATTTTGGAGCTGAATCTCAAGGTGTAGTATGCATCATTGATGATGAAAAAGCTACGATGATCAGGTTGCCAACGAATGATGATGAAAAAGTACCAAAACAGAACGACGAAAATGATAAACTCGACTTTTTGGATGAAATAACATCCTACAAAATTGTGGAGTACGATCGTTTGAATGAAAGTGAATCATCTGCAGATTATAAAGAACATGGAATAAACGAAAACGATGACGAAAAAAATGACACTTTAAGTTTAGAGAATGTTGAAAAAATGACAAGCAATAACAACGATGATGAAATAGTTGAATCAGAAAGACGTTTTAGCGATGACTTCACAAAGGAAGTGTTGGATGATCAAAAGGATGAAAAAATGAGTGAGAGTCATCAAAATACAGAAGATTCAAACTCATTCGAGGAACATCAGATTCCAGACAGTAATTCAAAAGAAAATGAAATCCAAGTATTGAAGGACGATTTCCAAAAACCAACTAAAGTACTAAAAAAACAAATGGCAATTGCGTCATCAGAGATTGACGATTCAGAAAACAAATCAGCAGAAAATGAAAAAAACACTGCAGTGCCTTCGAATATGATTGCTGAATATGACAGTGATTCATCTAATGTAAGTGACTTTTCCAACAAGACAATGGTGAACGCCGAAGCATACAAAGCATCAGAACCAAAAATCGATAAAACAAATGTAGATGATGAAAAAACTACAACGAATTCTACCACAATAGAAAACAAAGGCAAAGTAGAACAAAACGACACTATCAAAGATAATGATACTACAAAATACGAACAAGGTGATGACGATAAAAGAAATGAAACCAAAAATACAAACACAGAAGACAACAGAGTAATAGAAAACACAGACGCCAAGAAATTCATGACAACAAGAATTTTCAGGGAAACCACAGAAGACATGGAAGAGATTCTGACTGTCGAAACGATAGAGCACCTGTCACGTCAATCAATGACGACCAGTTCCGATCATCAGAACCCGTCACTGAAAAAAACACCAAAGATTCTTGCAAAAGGCGAAGACTATGAAAAAACAGTAACGAAACAGAAACAACTTCTCAACAAGAGTGTCAAAGAAGGTTCACTTTCAGAGAAAACTTCACCTATGCCAATGAAGTCATCAGAACAACCGAAAAAGTCGCAGAAACCAAAATCCAATCAAGAAGAAAAAACGTCCAATCAACCAAAGAGTTTCTTAATTCCTGACAAACAGGCAACTTCGAGATACATGTCTTGGTACAAACAAAAAAGAGAAGAGATGGAACGAAAACGTCAAGAACGAAAAGAAGCTGAAGAAGAAGAAATGCGACCACGATGGATGCGTCGATCCCGTAAACCCAAACCTGGAAGTTCATCAAAGACCACCGAAATTCCCAAAAATTTAAAAAAGAAAATCAAACCTTTGGTCAACGTGGAATCGGAGCAACTGAAAGCCATCGTCAGACAAGGAAGGAAATTGCGCAGAGGTCATGAAAATGATCCTTCGATCCAGATCTTCGTTCGTGAAAGACCACCTGTGGTTATGGAGAGACATTCGAGGTACAATTTAGTTCAGCATTCAGAGTACAAATATGAGAAAGTACCTCCCCCTTCTTATTTGCACCCCCCGCCCCCTCCGCATCCATCACCGGAATTGAACCCGGAATCGGCGAGCCAAGAGCAGTTTCATGAAGATGATAATCTGGATTCTGGCATCGCTGTGTCTGTACAAAGCGTGACTAAGTTGAGGCACCAGCAACTTTTGGAGAAGAAGAGTGTTTTTGATATTGCTTACAGTGAAGCTGCACCTACTAAGTTGAGATCAGATAGTAGCACACCACCATCGTGAAGTTTTCTATCGAATTAAGGTTTTTATTGGAACCCTAGTAAAATCACTCTCATACACTAAGAAAAAAAATTTGCAGTTTCATTTGATCCAACTGAATTTTAGTTGAAATAGGCATCATCGAAAATTTCAGTTGTGCTGATTGAATTTTTAGTCGTACTAATCGAACTTTCAGTCGCTTCAACTGAAAAAAAGTTGGTGCTGCTCAGTAAATGAAGTTTCTATTGAGGCCATTTTAAATTTTACTTATGACAACGGGAATTTCCGGTTCCCACAACTGAATTTTCAGTTGCGCCATTTTTAATTTTTTTTTTCAGTTAGGATAATCGAATTTTTCAGTTGAAGCAAACAAAAATTGCCGTAAAGTTAACTTTCTCGTCTCGTAATTGAAAAAATGCAGTTGAAGCAACTGAATCGTTTTTTCTCTGCGTAGATTTTTCTATGAAAGTTCAAACAATTCGTAATTTCATGAAGATGAACTGTTATTTGAAATTTATTGATGGCTTAATTAATGTTGTAACGTACATCATGTCATTAATTTAATGTTTAAAAAATACATTCAAACATAATTAAAAATTAATGGTAATAAAAAATACTTTATGTTCAAGTTAATATTTATATGAATTTTATTGTCAATATAAATAAATTTTTGATGTTAGTTATAATTAATTTTCTAAAAAATAATGCATCAAACATTTGAAAAAATGGTACATTTTGCCATAAATAATACTTTTGAAAAATGATAAAATTCAACAAATACATATCAACGAAAATATGAGTTATTCGAATTTTCATAGCAGTTTTATAGTTTTCTATGACAGCGACTTTGCTAGGGAAAGTTTTATGAATGTTAAAAAATTTCCTCTATATTTTTATTATTTTGACTGACGTTTTCACGTTATTATTTTTCAAGTTATTATTTTACTATTGAAGAAATCATTTTCTGAATAATAATCATTACTTAGATGAGAAAATTTCAAAATTTGTGGAGATTTCTTCAAATTTGGAAAAGGACTACAAAAATCTTTAAATTTGTCAATAAACTCAGAGCATATTAATCGAAATTGGTTTAGAAAACATTCTCTGACAATTTTCAAACCATATCACAATTTTTGTTACGGTATAAACAGTTTTTGAAAAGGAATGAAAAGATAATTCTTCAATATAAGCAAAAATTGAAAAAGCTGAGTGCTACAAATGCTGAAAAGTACTTAAAAACTAAAATTTGAAAGTGTTTGTAAATTTAATCATATATGAGAATTCATCTTTTCATTCCACTTCAAGTATGATGTTATAATTTATGTTTCAATGAATTTTCGAAAACAATCGTCACTGTACAGTCACTCACAATAGTTATTATAAAACAGTATTTCAGAGTGTAAATTGAAAAATCGAATTTTCACTGTCGAAAAAACAGTTTTTTTTATTTAAAAATAAGGTACACATGTAAAAGAACATTTGTTTTCATCATCAAAAAAATTCAAATAGTTATTTTAGTTATGAATGATCATATTATTTCAAAATTATGTAATTTACACAATTTTTGTTGTTAAATGTATTGTTTGTTAAAAAGATAATACAAAGATCTGCAAAATAATATATAAAAAAAATTTTTTAAATGCAAAAAACTTTATATTTTGTTATTGAAACAATATTTTGACAACAGGTTTGATTTTTATTACATAACTATGCTTATTTTTGCACAAAGCTAATAATTTAATTGTTATAAATGGAATTTTCATATATATACATGTGAAAAATTGTACATGGATGAATAAATTTGAATCTATTTATGTTCATAAAAATAATATCTGGAGTTATCATTCATTATTTTACCTTAAGTTCATGTATATTGTAAACATTTTACCTTTTTTTAAGTCTCAAATTTTTAATTTTTTTATTGTAGTTCCAGAGCAACAGAATAGGAAAATACCAATTTATATTTTCAAGAGTACGAAATTTCATGAACAAAAATCATAAAAGGTTTTAAATAATAAAAATGTTATAAATTTAACGATCAATATTTTCAACTTTTACAACAGTTTTTGTATACACATTTTGAAGTTACAAATTTAGTAAATTTAAAAAGGAAATCGCAAAATTTCAAAACATTGAAAAATCGAAATTTCAGAATGTCATTCATGATTCGAACGATTCTAAAAGTGATATTAAAGAAAATCATGTTGTTCACTATTAAAATTTTAGCTTAAATTTTTCATCATCAAAGGTTTTATGAAAAAAAAAATTTTGTTTTTTTAATCAAATATTTATGCACATAATATAATTCATTTTTTTATTTATATCTCGAAGCAGATTAATTTTAAAAATGTTTTTAAAATTTTCACGAGGAACAAAAACATAGTCAAACAACTTTTAAAAAACTTAATTTAATTTTTTTTTTCATTTAGTAATCAAAAATATCGAAAAAAGAATTTTAATCTGAAAAAAACCAAGCGAAAGAATCCATGTTTTTATCATTTTATTTTTCGTCAACGCCTGCGATACCGCAGAAATCGCAAACAAACTCGCGAATTTCTCAAGTTTACGCACACTTGCAAAAGCAAAGAAGCTGAGTCAACTATTTCGTCATTCGATTTTGATGACGTATCATTGGATGCACTAACCTACGCCACAATCAAAACGTTGGTGCAGTTTAAGCCAAGTTCAATCTTTCTACAAGGAGCGCATGCGAGGCATGAACAGTAACCAGGTATTATCGACGTCACAGTTTAAGATCGCGTTCACAATGTTCGCTATTTTGTATTAAACTGAATTTTCATACAAATCGTTTCTGTCGATTCATGAATTTCAATACCCCAAAAATTCGGACATATTTAAAACATTTAATCTTTTACTTTTGTTTCTGAATTTATAGTTATACTTGAATGAATTTTTGTATATGATTGTTACAGTAAATCTATGATATTTTCGACGTTTTTTGATTATGAAAAAGTGTTTGTCTGAATTGAGCTTGTTTCGTTGTTTTGTATTACTTTTCATGGATTTTAATAGTGAACAAAATCTGGAAATTTCTAAATATTATCCTAAATGATTCTAGGTTTTCGAATTGTATAGAGTTTGTAACATTATTTCAATTTTATTTCTATTTTTTATAAGAATTTTGTCCAATTGAGTAAGATTGTTGTTATTTAAAAAAAAATGGAAAACTGATATCATGCATATTTTAAATGAATGTAATAATGAAAATAATCTATCTAACAAGTTTATCAACGTTTTCGGAGATCATGAAAATTCATCTAATTTTTTGGAGTCATTGAAAATCATCGAAATTTTTATGTTATTTTACTTGTAGTTATTCTTCAACTCTTTTATTAAATCTCTGATATTTTCCATGTTTACAGACAACTCAAAACTTTTTAATTTTATAAGGATTTCGACCAATTTAGTGAGATTGTTGTTACCTTTCCAAGATTTTTAGATTTAAATTATAAAATTAAAAATATATCGTGCATGTTTTAAAAAAATATGGTCATCAATATAATCTACAAAGTTTATCGACGTTTTATGAGATCATAAAAATTTGAGTAATTGAGAATTATCGAACTTTTCATGTTCCATAATTTTGAGTTCTTTTAAAATTTTCTAACGTAATATGCAAAGAATTTAAGACTTTCCAAATTTTATGGAAGTTTCTCAAACTTGTAAAAATTTTGGGTATAAAATCTAAATAAAATACTAGGAATTTATGTAGATGTAATTTTCCAAAAACCTATATATTAGAACTAAAAATCTATAAAATTATTAGGAAAATTTTCATTTTTCATTAATGTTAGAAAAATGTGAGAAATAATCAAAATTTATTAATACTCAGTTTGAAAATGAAATTTTTTAAATCTTGGGGATATTATATAAAAATAACAAAAAATACTTTAAATTATTTAAAAAAAAAAAAAAAAAAAAAAAAAAAACAAGAAAAATTGGAAATCTGTATGAAATATACTGTGTTTTGGAATACTAAACATTAAAAATTGTTGTAAATTACAAAACTTTTGCATCGAATTTCTAAAATCAGTGAAGTGCATTAAAGATGTTCCAAAAATCTATAAAAGTAGTAAAAAAATACAACGAAATTGTATAAATAGGATTCAATACGGAAATTTTTGGAATTCCTGAAATACCCAAAAAATACATTTTGGAATTTTATAATTTTTAATTTCAGTTTTAATACTTTTCAATTTTACAAATTATATAGTTTGAAGGTTGTAAAATTTCTATCTACATTTTTAATGTAATTCAACTCTATTTTTGTGATTTTCAAGTCACCGCGGTTGCATTTTTTTTTTTTTAATACTTTTAGTATGTTTAATCTTTCTCATTATATAATGGAAAAAATGTAGAAATTATCAACATGTAAAGTAATTTTCAATATATTGCGTATTAAGAATTGTGATTTATTAAAGTAAAAAATACACTTTTTAGTATTTGTTACTATATATCAACTTTTAACTGCGATATTTGACGTTTTACTATACTGCGTGGTAAAAATAAATATATTTATGGCTTAGTGTACTATAGTATATGAAAAATTAAAAAAGTCTTCTACATTTTCTTAGAATATACTAATTTTGTCAATATTTATAGTACAAATCACTATCTTTTTTTTTCTTTTCAATGCACGATGAGAAAAAGAAATATATGTTACTAAGATATTTGTTAATTTAAACATATTTTGATTAAAAATTAAAATTAAAACAGATTAAACATAGTTGCTATTGGCGAAATATGAATTTAATTTCCTAAAATCTATTGAACTTTCCATAAATATGATCTGGCAACTGTTAACAAACTATTTTAAATATAATTATATTGAATACGTCATAAATTTACGGTAAATATACATACATTTCGCCAATAGCAAATATGCACATCTTAATAGTTGAAATTACTTTTCTCAGTGTTGAAATATTACTCCCTTGAAACAACTATAAAGATAAAAGTTAAAATTTCAATCGAAAATTTAAAAATACTTAAACTAAAGAAAAAGAAATATTTATCATAAAGATATACATATTTGCTTTTGACGAAATATACATATATTTTCCTCAAATGTATAAAACTTTCAAACAAATATGATTTGGTAACTGTTAACAAATTATTTTATATTGAATGCATAATAAATTTAGGGCAAATATACATATATTTTACCAATAGCAAATATGCATATCTTAATAATTAATATTTCTTTTCTTAGTCTTGAAAAATTACTCCTTTTAAATAATTAAAAAGATAGAAGTTAAAATTTCTATGAAAGTTTGAGAATGTTTCAATTATAGGAAAAGAAATATTTATTATTAATATTTTCATTTGCGAAATACAAAAATATTTACCTCAAATGTATAAAACATTCAATTAAATATGATTTGGTAACTGGTAATAAATTATTTTATTGTAAATGGGTGATAAATTTAGGGCAAATATACATACATATTTTGCCAATAGCAAATATGCATATCTTAATAGTTAATATTTCTTTTCTCAGTCTTGAAAAATTACGCCTTTTAAACAATTGTAAAGATGAAAATTCAAATTTCTATCTAAAATTTGATAATATTCAATTTAAAGAAAAAGAAATATTGATTATTAGGATGCACATATTTTCTATTGGCGAAATATAAATTAATTTTCTTCAAATGTATGACACATTCAATTAAATATGATTTGATAACAGATAACAAATTATTTTATATTGAATTTGTGGTAAATTTAGGGGAGATTTACATATATTTTGCCAATAGCAAATATGCATATTTTGAAAGTTAATATTTCTTTTCTTAGTCTTGAAAAATCACTCCCTTTAAGCAATTATAAAGATAAAAGTTAAAATTTCTACCGAAAATTTGAAAATATTTCAATTTAAGAAAAAGATATATTTATTATTAAGATATACATATTTGCTATTGGCGAAATATGAATATATTTTCCTCAAATGTATCAAACTTTCAATGAAATATGATTTCGTAACTGTTAACAAATTACTTTATATCGAATGCGTGATAAATTTAAAGAAAATATACATATATTTCGCCAATAGCAAAGAGGCATACCTTGAAAGTTAATATTTCTCTTCTCATTGCACAAAGTACTCGTTCAAAAACCACGACATTCGTCGCGATGTTGTGTACTCTCCTTCAGAAACGTCGAGGAGTTCCACTTTCCTCTTCCTCTTGAATTCTGAGCTCCTGGTCGCGGCGTACACCGCGACCGGCCCGTTTGCGATGCACGATTTGGCAACGTGCCGTTGCACAAGAATGAGTTAATGTTCATCAAGTGGTTTGACCCCGAAATAACAAGTACCCACAACATACCAATCAACGAAAACACTCCAAACAGGTGTCATATCACACCCAAAATCGTTCATCACCTTTCACTTTAAACCGTTATCAACAAAATACCACCCAAAATACAATGACCTAAAAAATTAAAAAAATTTCAACTTTTTTTTCAATACATCATAATCCTCCATTTTAATTTATTTTTAACTACGCAAAATCAAATAACGAAATCCGTATCGAAAAACCCCCCACATTTACATTCCTGTAAAATGAAGCAAGAGTTACAAAAACGTTAAAAAAAGGTATCAAAAAACCATGAAAACGCAGGAGCAACCGTCGTTTAAACAAACTAAAAAACATTGTTCGCCAAAAGTTGCTTGCAAAATTGGCTCACTGCGTTTTGCCCAACAGGATGAGTTATAATGGAAAATGTTTCGGTGAGGATGATTAATCATAAAATTATACGACACACCAACACAGTTGTCACGATGAAACAAAAAAGTCCATTAATTATAAACTAACAAAAACTTGCAACGAGGTTCCTTTTATTTTTATTTTCGGGTGAGTCCTTGAGACAGGGGCCATTTTCCGAGGACGATTAGAAAAATCTTGTTATCGTTTGTGTGATTGGCGTGTTTTGCGATTTCGAAAAATGTTAATTATCATTAATAAAGAGCTGTACTTGTTGTTACTTCAACGGCGAACAGGGCAGTGAAGAGGCTGCATCAGTACAGTTCGTACAATTGAAAACTACAGCGAGCTTTCCCGTTACATGTTACATGTTCCGTTTTCGTAACGAGGCGGTGAAAATCGTGAATTTTCCGGAAATTCAGGACTTGCTTTCGGGGTTGAACATTAGGTTCAACGAGGCAAAGCGTTAGGCCTCGCGAGGGACTCGCCTAGGGCCGAAATAACCGCGTTTTTCCCAAGATTTCAGGGGAATTTTCCGAGGAGAAAATTACATCGTCGGGTAAAATGTGCGGCACTTTACCTTGGCCGGTTGTATTGATTTTCCAACAATGTAAAAGTGATGTACGTGTAACGCGAGGTAAAATGTTGGTTTTGGAACGCGCCATTTTTACGGGTTCGTAGGAGTTGAGAGTCAAGAAGTAAAAAGTGAAGGGAGGGATAATTCATATTTTTTTGAATTATTATCTTTGGTTTTCTCATTTTCTAAGGAAGTATGTTACGACAATTTTGGGTTAGAAGAATTTGTATGTTGTTTGAGAAGTCTTGAATTTTTTTATTATGGTTGAAATTACGATATTTTCAGAAATTAAGAAACATTGAAAATTAATAAGATTGTGAATGGTTATATATGATTCGAGGAACTTGTGGAATTCTAGAAAACGTTTCTAAATTTTGTTGTTTGTGTTTATTATCATTTATTTTCAAAGTTTGTATAAAAAGGCGTTTCATCTTTTATTAAACCTGAAATACTTAGGAACAATTTGATATTTTGCAGTAGTCAAATTATAAATTAGACAAAGTTATATGAAATTTAGACATTTTTCAATGGTTGTGTTTAGTTTCAAATTTTCGAAATTTCAGATATTAAATAACATTGAAAAAACTGGAAATAGTACTTATTTTACAGAAATTATAAGTGAATGACACAGAAATGACAAATTTTGTTTCAGTCAAAAAAATTTACATTTCTAATAATTTGAATTTGTTTGTTTGAACTAAAAATATTTTACAACCAAAAAAAAATTTTATTTGCCTGAGCTGAAAATTTATTTGAGTGAAACAAATTGTTTTTCAGTGCATATTTCCTGGAATATGCATTATAATACCTATTTTTTTAAATAAAAATCTGAAAAACTTGAAATGTATTAAAATTTGATTCATATTTTCAAGTTTAATAAATTTGTATACAATTTAATAACTTTTTTATGGGTTATCTAAAATTAAAACGCCCAGGTAATTTTGATTATGTCTTTTTATTATGTAAAAATTTTTTTATTGCACTGCATTAAAATTGATGAGACACGTGATTTTCCTTTTCATATGAATTTTCGAAATTTTCCTAAAAGCTGACGTGTTTTTATTGCAGTACGTTTTTTTTTTTTTTTTACAATTCAATAACTCAGCCGAAAATTGCCAGATTGTTGTTATATTTTTTTATTTTGTAGCAAAAGTTGCATTAAAAATAAAAATAATCCCAAACTCCGTAAAAAAATTTTTATTGCAATCATAATTTAAATTAAAACAAAGTTCTTACTCTGTGTTTAAATAAAGGTTTACTTTAACACTTTATTTAGTTAACTGTAAATACTAACCGTAATATTTACTTTAACATTTACTTCATGTAACTAATATTTACTTAATATTTACTGTAATATTAATATTTACTTTCACACTGTTTAAATGAAGATTGACCTACAGAATAAAACGATAAATTTTGATAACTTGACAATTTTCACGGAATTAATAAATAATAAAAAAAAAGTTTCATATGTTATTCAAAAAGAGTAAATTTCTCAAAATGCAATTCCTAATTTCTTTACGACGAAACAACTAGAATTTAAGTGAAAAGAAAAAACACGTGTCACCCGAATTTCGATGGAAAAGCTGTAAAAAAATTTTCACGCAAGAAAAAAGGAACAATCTAAATCACAAATAAATAATTTATGAAGTGTGTATATTAATTATTATATTTGCAAGAAAAATAATGACAATGTTTTCATATTTCATAATAAAATATTAAAACTTTTGTTTTTTACTGGCGTAGTCAATATAATTATAAATAATACAACCGTTTTTGCCAGTTTTTTTTTTAATTTTTAACAATTTGTATTTTCAAGTAACAAAGTATATTTGACGGCAGAACCCGTTGTTAATAAATTTATAATGAGAACTTCAAAAAACTAAAAAGTATGAAGAATGGTATGAAATTTTGATTACTTTTATTGTCACTTTTATTTCTATTTTGTAAAATAATAAAAGTCTCATACTGTTAGAAAGAATTTCATTATTCGCAGATTTTTTCATTACTATTCAAACACTTTTTCAGTATTTTCATTCAGTAAATTTTATTCAGTATTTTTATTTATACAATGCTGATTCTATTTATGATAGATAAAAAGAATTATTTTTAAAAATTTATTTATAGTAACATTATAACATTATTTATACTTTCAATACAGTGTATAAAAGTCAATGTAAATTTTAAAACTTTCAATCACAAAAAACTACAACATTTTCATCCTTTTCATATTCTACATCACCAAAAAAATTATTCATTCCAATTGCAATGCATTACTTTAAAATAAACTCATGGCACAAGAACACTTTAGAGCATTTCACTACAACATCTCAACACTATATTACACATTTCTTGTAATACAAAACACGAATTTCCACGTAATACAGCATTACTTCTATACAGAACCGTATTTTGCAGTTCATGTAATGTTCATTATTATAAATAAAGAGCATATTTTGTCGTTACTTCAACGGCCAGCAGAAATACGGAGAAGCTGCATCCGTACAGTGCATCTGAAAATTACATCGAGCTTTCCCGTTACATGTAACATGCACCGTTTTCGTAATAAACCCAGATTTTCTGGAAAATCCCGAAATCAACCGCAAAGCTGAATGCTCGATTGGGCCAAACGAGGCGTTAGGCATCAGGAAAAAGGCTTGAATACAGTCCAAATTCACTCATTTTTCCGACGATGTAACGGGAAATTTTTCCGCCGGGAAAATTGTAAGACCAGATAGAATGTGCAGCACTGTACCACGGACAGCTGTATCGATTTTCCACGATGTAAAAAAATTTCGTGTTTCGCTTAGACGAAAATTTATTTTTGATGTTGAAAAAGAAGGTTTTTTGTATGAAGTAGAGAAATTTTTGGTTACAGTAACCATTCATTTAGTAAAATATGAGCCCACCAAAATTTTGGGTACTACAACCAAAACTTTAGGTATGATAACCAAATAATTGGTTATTGCAATCTCAGTATCAGGCATTAAAATTGAACATTAGTTGCTGCAACACAAGTTTTGGTTGTCATAACTAAAGTTTTGGTTGTAGTACCCAAAACTTTGGTGGGATTTTACTAAATCAATGGTTGTTGTAACCAAACCATTTTTGTGCGTAGGAAAATTAGGTTTTTAGTCTTATGTAGATTTATAAAGAAAAAATTCAATTCTATCACAATTGAGGAATATTATTTCAGAAAAAAGTCTGTAGGATGTGCAATTTTTTTTGTTAATTGCGAAGTTAGAATGATTTATAACATTTTTTATAATTTTCGATATTTACCACATTTCCGAATAATTATATGTTTATGTTATTATATTAAAATCTAATAAATTAAATAACTACTCTGAAAAAACCGTTTGGTCGTTTTTTGACTAACCGAATATTTGGTTACCCAAAATAAATTTTTAATCAGACAAAGAAATTTTATTATACTCTAGCTAATTTTTTTGCAATCTAAAAAATTTGCGTTTCAGCGAACTTGGATTTGTTTCTTAAAACTAAAAATTTACTTAGGTAAACCTAATTATATTTTCAGTGTTAAAAAAAAAACGTTAGTTAAAAATTTTAAAAACTACAGATTCTAAATGCGCTGTAAAATTATTGTAGTTTTTGAATCAAAGTGAATAAATTATATTTTAACCTGAAAATACTCAAACTTTTTGATTTGTGCAAAAGAATCAGAATTTCGAAATCCGACTCTACAAAGTTTTTTTAACTTCCCTATCGCCTTTAGTATTATTGACTTGGTTTTCCCAGGGGGAAATACTTTTTCTTATCAATCGAGTGATTAAGATATTTTCGATAGACATTTCCAATGAATTTTTGATGAACATGAATTCTAAACGGATTTGTACGTTTCTTGAGGATTATTTCATCACGTTTGATGAACACACTTTTTTTATATTCAGTCTGTAAGTAAGAGCAGTTGAAGAAATACTGTTTCGTAAAGTATTATCCAGAAAATTCGTGGCCTTTGAAATTCTTCGAATTCAAGATTCTAGGTATTCTAGTACAATATACTAAAAAGTTGAATATATTTTTA